>CM065590.1:143556982-143598776 GCA_033119425.1 Bufotes viridis | reverse complement strand
CCTCAGAGTGTCGATATCTGCTGTTAAGGCGAGGTAGTCTGCTACCTGTCGGTCGAGTCGTTCTCTAAGGCTGGATCCCGAAGGGCTGTGGCGATGAGTAGGACTGAAAGCTCCGCATGTCCTCCATCAACAACACATCTGTAAATCGTCCAGTCCTTGCCGCCGTGGTAGGAGGAGGATTACACTCACCTCTTCCCCTGTTAGATTCCCCGTTGTGCTGTGACATCCCCCTTATAAGCTGTGTAAAGCATATTTTTTAGTTTGGTTTTGAACTGCTGCATCCTTTCCGACTTTCGGTAATTTGGTAACATTTCTGCCACTTTCTGCTTATACCGGGGTCTAGTAGCGTGGCCACCCAGTACAGATCGTTCTCCTTTATCCTTTTTATACGTGGGTCCTCAACAGACATGACAGCATGAAAGACCCCATTTGAACAAGGTTGGATGCAGAGCTACTCATTTCCCGTTCCTCGTCCTCACTGATGTCATTGACGGTCTGTTCTTCCCCCAGCCACGCACAACACCATGGGTCCCAGATAGGTGACAACAACGAGCACCCTGGGGTGCCTGCTGTGGTTGGTCTTCCTCCTCCTCAAAGCCGCCACATTCCTCCTCTGACTCCTCTTCCTCATACTCCTCTTCCAGCGTTGCTGCAGGTCCGGCAAGCGATGATGACAAGGCTGTTTCTGGTGGTGATGGTGACCACAACTCTTCCTCTTCCTCTTCACGCTCATCTACAGCCTGATCCAGAACTCTTCGCAGGGCACGCTCCAGGAAGAAAACAAATGGGATGAGGTCGCTGATGGTGCCTTCGGTGCGACTGACTAGGTTTGTCACCTCCTCAAAAGGACGCATAAGCCTACAGGCATTGCGCATGAGTGTCCAGTAACGTGGCAAAAGATTCCCAGCTCCGCAGAGGCTGTCCTAGCACCCCGGTCATACAAATACTGTTGACGGCTTTTTCTTGTTGGAGCAGGCGGTCGAACATTAGGAGTGTTGAATTCCAACGTGTCGGGCTGTCGCATATCAAGCGCCTCACTGGCATGTTGTTTCGCCGCTGAATATCGGAAAAGTGCGCCATGGCCGTGTAGGAACGCCTGAAATGGCCACACACCTTCCTGGCCTGCTTGAGGACGTCCTGTAAGCCTGGGTACTTAGACACAAAACGTTGTACGATGAGATTCAACACATGTGCCATGCACGGCACATGTGACAACTTGCCCAAATTTAATGCCGCCAACAGATTGCTTCCATTGTCACACACCACTTTGCCGATCTCCAGTTGGTGCGGGGTCAGCCACTGATCCACCTGTGCGCTCAGGGCGGACAGGAGTGCTGGTCCTGTGTGGCTCTCTGCTTTCAGGCAAGTCAACCCCAAGATAGCGTGACACTGTCGTATCCGGGATGTGGAATAGCCCCTGGGGAGCTGGGGGAATCAGTTGATGTGCAGCCAGACGCCGCAGCAGAAGAGGACTCCAGCCGAGGAGGATATTGAAGAGGATGGAGTAGGAGTAGAGGAGGTGGCAGTAGGTCTGCCTGCAAGTCGTGGTGGTGTCACCAACTCCGCTGCGGAGCCACGCATTCCATGCTTGTCAGCCGTCAGCAGGTTGACCCAATGCGCAGTATACGTGATATACCTGCCCTGACCGTGCTTTGCAGACCAGGTATCAGTGGTCAGATGGACCCTTGCCCCAACACTGTATGCCAGAGATGCCATGACTTCCTTTTCAATGACATGGTAGAGGTTTGGGATTGCCTTTTTGAAAAAAATTTCGTCCGGGTACCTTCCACTGTGGTGTCCCAATAGCGACAAATTTTTGAAGGCCTCAGACTCTACCAGCTGGTATGGTAAAAGCTGGCGGGCTAAGAGTTCCGTCAAGCCAGCTGTCAGTCGCCGGGCAAGGGGTGACTTTGTGACATTGGCTTCTTATGCTCAAACATGTCCTTGACAGACACCTGACTGTGGGCAGATGAGCAGGAACTGCTGAAGGTGAGATGGAGTGGCGGGTGGTTGAGAGGGGGCAGGGAGGACAGCAGTGGTTGACGTGGCTGAAGATGCTGGACCAGGAGGAGCATGGTGGCTTTGAGTTTGTGTGCTGCTTGTACTCATGTGTTGATCCCATAGGCGCTTGTGATGTGAGATCATGTGCCTTCGCAAAGCAGTTGTACCAAGGTGGGTGTTGGACTTCCCACGACTCAGTTTCTTTTGGCACAGGTTGCAAATGGCATTGCTTTTATCAGAGGCAGACACACAAAAAAATGCCACACTGCTGAGCTTTGCAATGACGGCATTCTAGTGGTGGCAACAGCATGCGTTGACTGGCGTGCTGTCTGGCTGACCCCAGGTGCCGATACATGCTGTCTGACTGTGCCACTAACTCCTTGCGACGACCTCCCCCTGCTTCCAACTCGTCTCCTCATTCTCTCTGTCTCCCCTTCAGAACTTTCCCTCTTCTTCTCTTTCGAGCAGGCACCCACGTGGCATCCGTGGACACATCGTCATCATCAACCGCTTCACTTGTATCTGACACCTCAGCAAAGGAAGCAGCAGCGGGTACAACATCATCATCATCATCATCACACTGTACGTCCATGTGTGTAATCCTGCCTGACTGAGACATATCCCCGTAATCTACATCATCTGGCAATAATGGTTGCGCATCACTAATTGCATCCAACTGATGTGTAAATAACTCCTCTGACGGATCAAGTGAAGCGGCTGTGGTGGCTGTGGTGGTAGTGGTGGTGGTGGCGACGGGCGGGTGCGTGGTAACTTGAGAGCAGGTGACCGAAGCTGAGCTGGAGGAGGATGGTGCGCCAAGGTTCTTAGCGGAAGCTGTTGAAGATTGGGTGTCCTGTCTAAGCCAGTCAACTACGCCCTCTGAATTTTTCGGGTTCAGGGTACGTGGCCTCTGAAAACTGGGCATTATTCCAGGGACAGTGGAAATCACAGCACCACGACCACGACGGCCCCTGCGGGGTGGCCTGCCTCTGCCTGTCATTTTTTTTAGATAAGTGGTACTACGCGTGCTAGGTACTGTGCCACCCGGTATGAGTGGTTGGCACTGGCAGTGGGCACACTACAGTCTGTGGAAGTGGGCCTGACACACACTGGCAGCAGGCAAGCAACTGAATTTAGACTACTGTCTAAAAATTAAATGCCTTATTTATCGGCAAGCTACTGTGCCACCCGGTATCAGTGGTTGGCACTGGCAGTGCGCACACTACAGTCAGTGGAAGCGGGCCTGACACACACTGGCAGCAGGCAAGCAACTGAATTTAGACTACTGTCTAAAAATTAAATGCCTTATTTATCGGCAAGCTACTGTGCCACCCGGTATCAGTGGTTGAGCACTGGCAGTGGGCACACTACAGTCAGTGGAAGAGGGCCTGACACACACTGGCAGCAGGCAAGCAACTGAATTTAGACTACTGTCTAAAAATTAAATGCCTTATTTATCGGCAAGCTACTGTGCCACCCGGTATCAGTGGTTGGCACTGGCAGTGGGCACACTACAGTCAGTGGAAGCGGGCCTGACACACACTGGCAGCAGGCAAGCAACTGAATTTAGACTACTGTCTAAAAATTAAATGCCTTATTTATCGGCAAGCTACTGTGCCACCCGGTATCAGTGGTTGGCACTGGCAGTGGGCACACTACAGTCAGTGGAAGCGGGCCTGACACACACTGGCAGCAGGCAAGCAACTGAATTTAGACTACTGTCTAAAAATTAAATGCCTTATTTATCGGCAAGCTACTGTGCCACCCGGTATCAGTGGTTGGCACTGGCAGTGGGCACACTACAGTCAGTGGAAGCGGGCCTGACACACACTGGCAGCAGGCAAGCAACTGAATTTAGACTACTGTCTAAAAATTAAATGCCTTATTTATCGGCAAGCTACTGTGCCACCCGGTATCAGTGGTTGGCACTGGCAGTGGGCACACTACAGTCAGTGGAGAGGGCCTGACACACACTGGCAGCAGGCAAGCAACTGAATTTAGACTACTGTCTAAAAATTAAATGCCTTATTTATCGGCGAAGCTACTGTGCCACCCGGTATCAGTGGTTGGCACTGGCAGTGGGCACACTACAGTCAGTGGAAGCGGGCCTGACACACACTGGCAGCAGGCAAGCAACTGAATTTAGACTACTGTCTAAAAATTAAATGCCTTATTTATCGGCAAGCTACTGTGCCACCCGGTATCAGTGGTTGGCACTGGCAGTGGGCACACTACAGTCAGTGGAAGAGGGCCTGACACACACTGGCAGCAGGCAAGCAACTGAATTTAGACTACTGTCTAAAAATTAAATGCCTTATTTATCGGCAAGCTACTGTACCACCCGGTATGAGTGGTTGGCACTGGCAGTGGGCACACTACAGTCAGTGGAAGAGGGCCTGACACACACTGGCAGCAGGCAAGCAACTGAATTTAGACTACTGTCTAAAAATTAAATGCCTTATTTATCGGCAAGCTACTGTGCCACCCGGGTATCAGTGGTTGGCACTGGCAGTGAGCACACTACAGTCCAGTGGAAGCGGGCCTGACACACACTGGCAGCAGGCAAGCAACTGAATTTAGACTACTGTCTAAAAATTAAATGCCTTATTTATCGGCAAGCTACTGTGCCACCCGGTATCAGTGGTTGGCACTGGCAGTGGGCACACTACAGTCAGTGGAAGCGGGCCTGACACACACTGGCAGCAGGCAAGCAACTGAATTTAGACTACTGTCTAAAAATTAAATGCCTTATTTATCGGCAAGCTACTGTGCCACCCGGTATCAGTGGTTGGCACTGGCAGTGGGCACACTACAGTCAGTGGAAGCGGGCCTGACACACTGGCAGCAGGCAAGCAACTGAAATTACACTAAAGTGTAAAACTTAAATGCCTTATTTATCGGCGAAGCTACTGTGCCACCCGGGTATGAGTGGTTGGCACTGGCAGTGGGCACACTACAGTCAGTGGAAGTCGGGCCTGACACACACTGGCAGCAGGCAAGCTAACTGAATTTAGACTACTGTCTAAAAATTAAATGCCTTATTTATCGGCAAGCTCCTGTGCCACCCGGTGACAGTGGTTGGCACTGGCAGTGGGCACACTACAGTCAGTGGAAGTCGGCCTGACACACACTAGCAGCAGGCAAGCAGCTGAAATTACACTAAAGTGTAAAAATTAAATGCCTTTTTATGCAAAGTCCTGTGCCAGCCGGTATGAGTGGTGGGCACTGGCAGTGGGCACACTACAGTCAGTGGAAGTCAGCCTGACACACACTGGCAGGCAACTAACCTTAGATTAAAGTGTAAAAATTAAGTGCCTATTTTTTAAGCAAAGTCCTGTGCCACTCGGGATGACAGGGGTGGGCACTGGCAGTGGGCACACTACAGTCAGTTGAAGTCGGCCTGACACACACTAGCAGCAGGCAAGCAGCTGAAATTACACTAAAGTGTAAAAATTAAATGCCTTTTTATGCAAAGTCCTGTGCCAGCCGGTATGAGTGGTGGGCACTGGCAGTGGGCACACTACAGTCAGTGGAAGTCAGCCTGACACACACTGGCAGGCAACTAACCTTAGATTAAAGTGTAAAAATTAAGTGCCTTTTTTTAAGCAAAGTCCTGTGCCACTCGGGATGACAGGGTGGGCACTGGCAGTGGGCACACTACAGTCAGTTGAAGTCGGCCTGACACACACTAGCAGCAGGCAAGCAGCTGAAATTACACTAAAGTGTAAAAATTAAATGCCTTTTATGCAAAGTCCTGTGCCAGCCGGTATGAGTGGTGGGCACTGGCAGTGGAGCACACCACAGTCAGTGGAAGTCAGCCTGACACACACTGGCAGGCAACTAACCTTAGATTAAAGTGTAAAAATTAAGTGCCTATTTTTTAAGCAAAGTCCTGTGCCACTCGGGATGACAGGGGTGGGCACTGGCAGTGGGCACACTACAGTCAGTTGAAGTCGGCCTGACACACACTGGCAGCAGGCAAGCAGCTGAAATTACACTAAAGTGTAAAAATTAAATGCCTTTTTATGCAAAGTCCTGTGCCAGCCGGTATGAGTGGTGGGCACTGGCAGTGGGCACACTACAGTCAGTGGAAGTCAGCCTGACACACACTGGCAGGCAACTAACCTTAGATTAAAAGTGTAAAAATTAAGTGCCTTTTTTTAAGCAAAGTCCTGTGCCACACGGGATGACAGGGGTGGGCACTGGCAGTGGGCACACTACAGTCAGTTGAAGTCGGCCTGACACACACTAGCAGCAGGCAAGCAGCTGAAATTACACTAAAGTGTAAAAATTAAATGCCTTTTTATGCAAAGTCCTGTGCCAGCCGGTATGAGTGGTGGGCACTGGCAGTGGGCACACTACAGTCAGTGAGTCAGCCTGACACACACTGGCAGGCAACCAACCTTAGATTAAAGTGTAAAAAATTAAGTGCCTTTTTTAAGCAAAGTCCCGTGCCACACGGGATAACAGGGTGGGCACTGGCAGTGGGCACACTACAGTCAGACTGAGTCGGCCTGACACACACTAGCAGCAGGCAAGCAGCTGAAATTACACTAAAGTGTAAAAATTAAATGCCTTTTTATGCAAAGTCCCGTGCCAGCCGGTATGAGTGGTGGAGCACTGGCAGTGGGCACACTACAGTCAGTGGAAGTCAGCCTGACACACACTGGCAGGCAACTAACCTTAGAATAAAGTGTAAAAATTAAGTGCCTATTTTTTAAGCAAAGTCCTGTGCCACTCGGGATGACAGGGGTGGGCACTGGCAGTGGGCACACTACAGTCAGTTGAAGTCGGCCTGACACACACTAGCAGCAGGCAAGCAGCTGAAATTACACTAAAGTGTAAAAATTAAATGCCTTTTTTATGCAAAGTCCTGTACCAGCCGGTATGAGTGGTGGGCACTGGCAGTGGGCACACTACAGTCAGTGGAAGTCAGCCTGACACACACTGGCAGGCAACTAACCTTAGATTAAAGTGTAAAAATTAAGTGCCTTTTTTTAAGCAAAGTCCTGTGCCACACGGGATGACAGGGGTGGGCACTGGCAGTGGAGCACACTACAGTCAGTTGAAGTCGGCCTGACACACACTAGCAGCAGGCAAGCAGCTGAAATTACACTAAAGTGTAAAAAATTAAATGCCTTTTATGCAAAGTCCTGTGCCAGCCGGTATGAGTGGTGGGCACTGGCAGTGGGCACACTACAGTCAGTGGAAGTCAGCCTGACACACACTGGCAGGCAACCAACCTTAGATTAAAGTGTAAAAATTAAGTGCCTTTTTTTAAGCAAAGTCCTGTGCCACACGGGATAACAGGGGTGGGCACTGGCAGTGGGCACACTGCAGTCAGTTGAAGTCGACCTGACACACACTAGCAGCAGGCAAGCAGCTGAAATTACACCAAAGTGTAAAAATTAAATGCCTTTTTAAGCAAGAGTCCTGTGCCAGCCGGTATGAGTGGTGGGCACTGGCAGTGGGCACACTACAGTCAGTGGAAGTCAGCCTGACACACACTGGCAGGCAACTAACCTTAGATTAAAGTGTAAAAATTAAGTGCCTTTTTTTAAGCAATGTCCTGTGCCACACGGGATGAGTGTTGGGCACTGGCAGTGGGCACACTACAGTCTGTGGGCCTGCAGCTCCTCACACACAGGCAGGCCAGGCAACTGCAATATGTATATAAATGGAAAAAAAAAGCAGACTAATGTTGCAGCCCTAAAAAGGGCTTTTTGGGGTGCTGTCAGCACGCTGTCCTTACAGCAGAGATCAGATGAGTCTTTCAGGACTGGAGTGGACACTGAATTCACTAGCCTAGCTATCGATTTCCCAATTAAATCAGCAGCAATTACAGTCTCCCTCCTCTCACTAAGACTGCAGCTTCAGAATGAATCTAAAATGGATGCTGTGCAGGAGGTGGGAGGGTCTGGGAGGGAGGGTATGCTGCTGATTGGCTGGAATGTGTCTGCTGACTGTGAGGTACAGGGTCAAAGTTTGCTCATTGATGATGTATAGGGGGCGGACCGAACATCGCATATGTTCGCCCGGCAGAGGCGAACGCGAACAAGCTATGTTCGCCGGGAACTGTTCGCCGGCGGATAGTTCGGGCCATCTCTAAACCCTAGTTATTAATCTAGTTTTCTGACTTTAAGCCTTCTTCAGGCTTACTATATTCTTTTTACACTGTGGAGCCTCTCAATGAACACCTATTCAAAGTAAGTGTTTATTAACAATGCATAGGGGAGCAATATATAATGCTTTTAACAGGTATAACATCTCTCTTTTTATTTATGCTAAAATCATGTATGCTTTCTCAGCTGCTGATTGACACTGAATGGTGTTGCTTAGTTTCCTGTCCAGTATACTTCTCTTGCTCTGTTTCCCTAGTTGTAATCGATTTAATGTGTAAGCAGCTATGTTATTTCTACCAACTAGTGTTCGGCTCGAGCATGCTCGAGTGGTCTCCTCCCCGCACATTTGTTGGCTGCTATGCAGCCAATAAACATGCGGGGCAGTACTGGCACTCACTGTAATGCCGTAGCCATGTTAGTTACTGACATTACAGTAATTGGCTGGCTGGAACGCATCATCGGGTGCTATATACAGTTGTGTTCAAAATTATTCAACCCGCACTGAAATTGAGTGTTTTGGCCAGTTTAACATTGATTTTGATCATTTCAGTCATCTTGTTTACAATTAAATCAAAGAGGCACTTGTAAGTCAGACAAATATAACATAACATTTATAATGAAATAACCACAAATGTATTTTCTGTGCTCACATCATTATCAGTTTTATTCAACCCCCAAGTGACATTCAATCTTAGTACTTAGTACAACATCCTTTTCCAGTTATAACAGCTTTTAAAAGTGAAGCATAGCTTGACACAAGTGTCTTGTAGCGATCTACGGGTATCTTTGCCCACTCTTCATGGGCAAAAGCCTCCAGTTCAGTCACATTCTTAGGCTTGCGCGCTGAAACTGCTTTCTTTAAGTCCCACCAGAGCTTCTCAATCAGATTTAAGTCTGGTGACTGTGATGGCCACTTCAAAATGTTCCAGCCTTTAATCTGCAACCATGCTCTAGTGGACTTGGAGGTATGCTTGGGATCATTGTCCTGTTGAAAGGTCCAACGTCTCCCAAGCCTCAGGTTTGTGACGGACTGCATCACATTTTCATCCAATATCTCCTGGTACTGAAGAGAATTCATGGTACCTTGCACACGCTGAAGCTTCCTTGTACCTGTAGAAGCAAAACAGCCCCAAAGCATGATTGACCCCCCGCCATGCTTCACAGTAGGCAAGGTGTTCTTTTCTTCATAGGCCTTGTTCTTTCTCCTCCAAATATAGCGTGGATCCATGGGCCCAAACAGTTCTAATTTGTTTCATCAGTCTACAGAACACTATCCCCAAACTTTTGTGGTTTGTCCACATGACTTTTGGCATACTGCAGTCGACTCTTCTTATTCTTTGGAGACAGCAAGGGGGTGCGCCTGGGAGTTCTGGCATGGAGGCCTTCATTACGCAGTGTGCGCCTTATTGTCTAAGCTGACCTTAGTACCCGCATCTGACACATTTTTTTTTCAGTTCCTCAGCAGTCACACGGGGACTTTTCTCCACTTTGCGCTTCAGGTAGCGCACAGCAGTCGAAGTCAGCATCTTCTTTCTGCCACGACCAGGTAGCGTTTCAACAGTGCCCTTTGCCTTGAAGTTGCGAATGATGCTTCCTATGGTGTCTCTTAGTATGTTTAACATCTTTGCAATCTTCTTATAGCCATTGCCCTTCCTGTGAAGAGAAATCACCTCTTCTCTTGTCTTCCTGGACCATTCTCTTGACTTCACCATGTTTGTAAACACACCAGTAAATGTCTAGAAGGAGCTGAGTATCACAGTCATTTTAAATCTGCCTAATTGGTGCTTATTATGCTTGATTGCTGCTCCTTGACATCCACAGGTGTTTTCAATACCTGATCGAAAACACTTGAATGAACCTCTGTTCTTAAGAGTGGTAGTCTTTTTACGGGTTGAATAATTGTGTCAATAAAGAAATCACCAAAAAAATTTTAATACTGTATTACAAAAACAATTGATGTCATTTTAGTTGCATTTGGTTCTTTAAAAAGTCCTTGTAAGATTTCATTCTGAACACAATTACAAATGTACACTAAATTCCCTAAAACCCTTTACAGCATTGGGGGTTGAATAATTTTGAACACAACTGTATCACCCGAGGACATGTGGTTCAGCTCATTCTTAGTCAGGGAGAGCTGCAGCAGAAGGGACAGAGAGTGTAGGGACAGCAATTGGTTTATTTTTTTAGGCAGGGTTTAGTCTTGAAAGGTGTTAGAGACCCAAAAGTCCTTTTAAGGACTATTGTTTTATCTGGCTGCAATAGATATTATTAGCGCAACCTGCGCTAAATTGGGTGCAATTGTTTGGCCGCTGCTGACAGTGACACAATTTTTGCTACATCTGTTGTGTTACATTTGCGCATCCTTAATATCTGTGAGATTCAGTATAATTTTTTCTTAGCCGCTGGTGACAGCAACATTATCTGCGCTACATCTCCTGTATAACTTTTGCGCATCCTAAATATCTGTGACATTCAGTTTAATTTTTTCGCCGCTGTTGACAGCAACATTACCTGCGCTACCTCTCCTGTATAACATTTGCGCATCCTAAATATCTGTGACATTAAGCGCAATTGGTTGGCCACTGCTGACAGCGACATTACCTACACTACATCTCCTGTATAACATTTGCGGATCCTAAATATCTGTGACATTCAGTTTCATTTTTTCTTAGCCACTGGTGACAGCGACATTACCTGCGCTACATCTCCTGTATAACGTTTGCGCATCCTAAATATCTGTGACATTCAGTTTAATTTTTTCGCCGCTGGTGACAGCAACATTACCTGCGCTACATCTCCTGTATAACATTTGCGGATCCTAAATATCTGTGACATTCAGAGTAATTTTTTCTTAGCCGCTGGTGACAGCAACATTACCTGCGTAACATCTCCTATATAACGTTTGCGCATCCTAAATATCTGTGACATTCAGTTTCCTTTTTTCTTAGCCACTGGTGACAGCGACATTACCTGCGCTACATCTCCTGTATAACGTTTGCGCATCCTAAATATCTGTGACATTCAGTTTAATTTTTTCGCCGCTGGTGACAGCAACATTACCTGCGCTACATCTTCTGTATAACGTTTGCGCATCCTAAATATCTGTGACATTTGGTGTAATGTATTTGCGCA
The DNA here is from genome assembly GCA_033119425.1 of Bufotes viridis. Classification (NCBI taxonomy): domain Eukaryota; kingdom Metazoa; phylum Chordata; class Amphibia; order Anura; family Bufonidae; genus Bufotes; species Bufotes viridis. Next base: position 143,587,521 of record CM065590.1, on the reverse strand, counting down.
TACATTGACAAAATCTGCACTTCTGTATGTGTGACATACTTGCAAGCATATATACCATTTAATATGCTCAACGCGAGCAGTAAGAGACGGGGAAGTGGCTGTGCTGCTGATGGTGCATGCAGAGGCCGTGGCCCTGGGCGCAGTGAAACTGTGCCTGCTGCCAGAGCACAAGAAACACACTCATCCCCGATACCTAGCTTCATGTCCCAGTTTGCATGGCGGCACAGGACACCACTCTCGAAGTCACACCAGTACGACCAGGTGGTTGGTTGGATTGCTGCAGATAATGCTTCCAGTCGGTAAAACACCACCCTGTCTTCCACAAAGTCCAGTCTCAGTAGCCAAGAGTGTGGTCAACAGAATCCTCACCCTGAACCTCCTTCCTCCCACCATGGAGAGTCTTGGCAAACAAGTGATATCCTGAGGAGCTCTTTTCATCGCCATTCCTTGATTTGGCCCTCTCACCAAGTCCGCTTGTAAAGGGACATGAGGAGATCTTGTGCACTGATTCCCAAACTCTTGAGCATTCACAATCAGAAAAAGATGACGGTGGGGAACGTCAATTAGCGTTTCACGAGGGGGATGATGATGATGAGACACAGTTGCCAAAAAAATCAACCGCAATTAGTGTGTCAAGAGGTTAATGATGAGGATGAGACACAGTTGTCAATAAGTGAGGTTCTTGTTATGTCAGGAGGATCACCAGAGTGAGGAAGTGGAAGAGGAGGTGGTGGACGATGAAATCACTGACCAAACCTGGGAAGGTGGCAAGCTGCGCGAGGACAGCAGTACAGAGGGGAGGGATCCACAGCACTGCAACAGGCTGGAAGAGGCAGTGGGGTGGCAAAAGGCAGAAAGCGGGTCACACCAAACAGGACCGCAACTGTTCCCCGAAGCACCCCCTTCCGGCAATCTCCCTTGCCAAGGGGTAGGTGGTCCGCAGTCTGGTGATTTTTTGAGGAAAGTGCGGACGATAAAAGAATTGTCATTTGCAACCTGTGCCATATTGAAATGAGCAGGGGCGTGAACACTAGCAACCTCACCACCACCAGCATGATCTGCCACATGGCATCAAAGCACCCCAATAGGTGGACCGAACGATTGGGTCCACAACCAGTGTCTGCGGTTCACACCACTGCCTCCTCTTTCTCTGTGTTATGTGAAGGCCAAATCTCGGTCCAAGACGCAGGCCCGGATGCCTCCCGCCCTGCACCTGGACCTTCGCAAGCACCATCATCTAGCACATCCACTTCTGTGTCCCAGTGCAGCGTACAGATGTCCATACCCTAGGCCTTTGAACTAAAGGCCATAGCACTAAATGCACACCTTTCCAAATTGCTGGCCCTGGAAATGTTGCTATTTAGGCTTGTGGACAATGAGGCTCTCCACAACCTAATGGCGGTGGCCGTCTCTCATTACTCAGTCCCCAGCCGCCACTATTTTTCCCAGTGTGCCATCCCCGCCTTATACCAGCATGTGTCCCATAACATCACCCGCGCCCTGACGAACACAGTTTTTGGGAAGGTCCACTTAACAGCTGACACATGGACAAGTGCTTTTGGCCAGAGATGCTACATTTCCCTGACAGCACACTGGGTGAACATTGTGGAGGCCGTGAGCGAGTCATACCCTGGGATGGCACAGGTGCTACCAACGCCAAGGATTGCAGGCCCTATAAGGGACCAGACTGAGCTGTGGCTCTCACCACTCAACCTACAACCAGGCATGGTTGTGTCTGATAATGGCCGTAACTTGGTGGCAGCTTTGAAGCTCGGCAAAGTCACACACATACCATGACTAGCCCACGTGTTCAACTTAGTGGTTTAGCAGTTTCTCAAAACCTACCCCAATTTGCCTGAGCTACTGGTGAAGGTGCGCCGTGTGTGTACCCATTTCCAAAAGTCATCTACAGCTGCAACAGGCCTGGCAATGCTGCAGCAGCGCTTGCAATTGCCAGCTCACCACCTGTTGTGCGACGTGAGCACGCTCTGGAACTCAACGTTCCACATGTTGGACGGTTACGACTAAGGACATACTGTCCGAAACGCGTCAACAATTATCGCATACTGAATAGATTGTATCTACTTGTGAACACGTCTCAAAAAAGAGGAAGCTGGTTTTAAAGTGTCGAGCGTGAATATTCGAACAGCGAATTTTTTTAGCGAATATCGGCACTTCGCTAATTCGCAAATATTTCGAATATAGCGCTATAAATTCGCTATTTCGAATATTCGGGGTTTTTTTTGGGTTTTTTTTTGTTAAATTTTTTTCCCCCACTTCCCAAAAGTAGTTCTTACCTGTCCTGAGGATTCCTGGCTTCCTGGCTGCTCCAGTCAGAGCCCGTTGCCGCTTGGGAACCATGGGAACGTCTCCATATTAAAATGTACTGTCGGATTTGAGAATTACATTGAAATCGTTGATTAATTCAAGTTATATTAATCGCATTGCGATTACAACTTAGCACTGCTATCTTACATATTAGGCAGGCTAGAATTAACGAATATGGAATATAGCAGTGCTAAGTTGAAATCGCAATGCGATTACTTGAAGTTATATTAATCGCATTGCGATTTCAACTTAGCACTGCTATATTCCATATTCCTTAACTTAGTTAATTCTAGCAAGCTGACCCATTATAAACCCAGCTCTAAGTTGAAATCGCAATGCGATTAATACTACTTGAATTAATCGGATTGCGATTTCAACTTAGACCTGGTTTACTATGGTTGGCTTGGTAGAATTAGCGAATATGACAAATGTATTCGTCATATTCCTCAAAACGAAGATAACGAAGTATTCTCCATCTTCGTTTCAGCTACCTATTCGTCAACTTAGCTAATTCTAGCAATCAAATGAGAAGGTTGACTATAGAGACAGCTGTGTTTAATTCGCTATGCGATTATATTACTTTGCTTTTTTTAAAAATAAATAGAATAATTATAATACTTGATAATTATTATAATTATTCTATTTATTAAAAAAAAAAAATAATATAATCGCATAGCGAATTAAACACAGCTGTCTCTATAGTGAACTTTCCTATTTGATTGCTAGAATTAGCGAAGTTGATGAATAGGTAGCTAAAACGAAGATGGAGAATACTTCGTTATCTTCGATTTGAGGAATATGACGAATACATTCGTCATCTTCGCTAATTCTAGATATCAAACCAATAGGAAAGTAGCCATAAGTTAAAATCGCAATACGCGATTATTTAAATCGCATATTAATAACTAGAATAATGACGAATATTTGATTTCGACGAATATGAAATGAATATTTTATCGAATATTCATGAATTTCGTCAAAATCGAATATGGTACCTGCCGCTCATCACTAGTTTTAAATCAAATGCTGGTGCTGGAGCCGATTTTTCTTTTCTACTAGTACACAGGGTTATAGCCAAACCACCCTCAGTTTGTCTTCTCAGCGCAAATTGGATGATGATGATGAGGAGGAGGATCAGGAGACGGTTGCCTCCTCTACAGAGGGTAGTACCCATAGTAGGTTTATTCCTTCTGTTCCGTGTAGATGGGCAGAACAGGAGGAAGAGGATGAGGAGATTGAGAGTCATCCTCCTGATGAGGAAAGCAGAGTCTTGTCTGTTTGGACTCTGGCACACATGGCTGACTTTATGTTATCCTGCTTTCCTGTGACCCTCGCGTTATTTGCATTTTGGCCAACACAGATTACTGGTTGTTCACCCTTTTCGACTCCCGCTACAAAGAGAACTTCTCATCTCTTATTCCTGTGGTGGAGAGGACTAGCAAAATGGTGCAATACCAGAAGGTCCTTGTGGAAAAATTGCCCCCAAAATTTCCAGCTGACAACCCAAGGAGGGGAGAGGAGGGGAAAACACAGCAGTTCCAACAGAGGCAGGGCAGCCCTCTCCAACACTCCTAGGACAGTTTTATGTCACTCCGCCAAGCACCCTCACCCTGATGCGCGGCCTAGTGTCACAAGGAGGGAAAAGTTTTGGAAGATGGTGAAGGACTACGTAGCAGACCGTGTCAGCATCCTCAGTGATCCCTCTGTGCCTTACAACTATTGGGTGTCCAAGCTGGACACATAGCACGAACTGGCGCTCTACGCCTTGGAGGTGCTAGCCTGCTCTGCCGCCAGCGTTTTGTCAGAGCGGGTATTTAGTGCTGCTGGGGGCATAATATTTGATAAGTGCATCCACCTGTTAACTGAAAATGCTGACAGGTTGACTCTTATCAAAATAAACAAGGCCTGGATTGCCCCTGACTGCTCTACTCCACCAGAGGAAAGCGGCTGAACATAAAGGCACTTTAAATGTGGCTTTTATGGTGTATTGAATACACTGTATTCCCATGCACCCCTTTCACCACAAAAAAGGGTATATGGTTCAATCTTTCTTTTATAGTCCTCCTCCTCCTTCATCATATCAACATGCTTATCAGGCTCCCCTCGCTCCTAATGTTTAGAGGGTCAGCTCAGCAGCAGACCCTCACCCCTAATGTTTTAGAGGGTCACCAGCAGGCCCTCGCCCATAATGTTTTAAATGGTCAGATCAGCAGCAGGCCCTCGTCCCTAATGTTTTAGATAGTCAGATCAGCAGCAGGCACTCGCCCCTAATGTTTTAGAGGGTCACCAGCAGGCCCTTGCCCATAATGTTTTAAATGGTCAGATCAGCAGCAGGCCCTCATCCCTAATGCTTTAGATAGTCAGATCAGCAGTAGGCACTCGCCCCTAATGTTTTAGTAGAAGGTCAGCTCAGCAGCAGACCCTCGCCCCTAATGTTTTAGATGATCAGATCAGCAGCAGGCCTTGGCCCCTAATGTTTTAGAGGGTCAGCTCAGCAGCAGTCCCTCACCCCTAATGTTTTAGATGGTCAGATCAGCAGCAGGCCCTCGCCCCTAATGTTTTAGAGTCACCAGCAGGTCCTTTCTCCAAATGTTTTTGAGGGTCACCACCAGCAGGCCATTAATCATAACTTTTCAACGGTGTGTATGATGCCCTCCTTTATGTGTAACAAAGGGTGTATTGGAGTGCCAGTTCCTTGTCAGTTTTGGCAGCCCTTTCACTTAGTGCATAGGCTTTATGAGTGTAGGAGTCCCACTACCTGAACAATTGTACTACAATGTGAAAGAGGCTCTCCTTTATGTGATATACAGGTTGTATCGAAGTGCCTCTTCCTTGTAATTTTTGGCAGTACTTTCACTTTATAAACAAGTAAAATATACAGGAAAGCATATTTCCTAACAATTTTTTTCCTCTAAAATCGGTTTTATCTTCGATTTTGTGCGTATTATTGTCAGTCTGTAAAAGTGGCGTACTACTCGGACAATATCGTTCCCAGCAGCGACCTGGGGGTCCAAGATGCATTCATACATCCTCCCTATGCTGTTCCAAAACCATTTCAGTGGTGTTTCCATCAATTTCTGACCTTTTCCAGCGAACCAGACACCCTCCCCTCTTCAGAGGAGGGGGTGCCTGGTTTAATGCTCTGGTTCTCCCATTGACTTCCATTGTAATCGGGTGCTCTGTAGAGCACCTGAGCATCCCAAAGTGTTCTACTTGAGCACCAGAGCACCCGAGCACACTTTCGTCCTTGATCAACACTACTGCCAACTAGTTGCATTATTTTACATTTATCAACAATATATTTTTTTTCTGCCATGTACATCTCCAAGCTGTCTGCTTATCTAGGTCTTTCTGTACAAAATCAAGCTGAGTTTTCAAATCATTTTGTGTCATCAGCAAACTGACATTTTACATTTGATTCCATCCAAAAGGTCATTCATGAAATAATTCAAAAATAATCTTTATATTTTGGATGCACAAAAATAAAGCAACATAAAACCTGTAATAACAAATATATATTTCCATTCGTACATTAATGTGAATATTGCAGAAATAATCACATTATTAAAATTATCTCTCTATATCATCTGAGAGAAACAAATTTCCTTCATTTATTTTAAGATCCAAAATGTATGTATTATTATTACTTCAATTTGTTCTTTCTGATATTATAATAAAAATGGATTATTGCCTTTAATGAGTGAAAGTGTTTATTAAAATATATAAATCAATATCTGTAAAACTCTATAGAAAGTCGAATTTAGTTCATAGCTGACAAGTTCTCTCATTAATGTGACAAATGGCAAACTATTCCAAATATTAGTTCAAATAAGATATTGTTTTTAATTTTTCTGTTATCCCTTTGAAACTAATGAAACTCCTGTTTAAAATTGAATATTCATTTGGTTGATTGAGTTGAAAGTTGCTCTTTTTATTAATATCGTTAATGTCTACTATGGAACACAAATCCTTCTTCTTTGTATGTTCTTTCTGTCAAGCATATTTATCAATAGGTTTTAATTATTTTTCTGTCAAAATAAATTTCAATTTGAAAGGTTCTAAAATGTGTTTCTCTTTAGAAATTCGTAGACTATATGATGTACTCAAAGACACCATGCTGTTTTCCAAAAATGCTGCTATAGGGACCAACCATTGCATTTCAAGTTAATATATTGTGACTACAAGGGACTTTTTTACTATTGTATATATGGAATGTTTTATGCTGTCTTTTATTGCTGCTTTTTAATGAAAATATCTAAAGAGCAAATGTAAGCAGAGTTGTAGCTATAAGCAATGGGGGGGGGGGGCATTGTCATTACACTGAGAGGCTCTGCTTTCTCTGCAACTCCATGTCACGCTTTGTGGCACCAAGGGATGAGGGGAAAAGGCCTGAAAACTAGGGAAAGGAGTAGGTCACCTCCTAGAGAAATCCTAATCAAAGTCCTGACTGATTGCAAGTATGAACTGACCCCAGAGGTAGGTGAGTTCGTACATGGAACCTAAAGTCCTAACTTGCCCTGTAGGACCCTGGTACTAATGTCAGGACAGGAGACAAATGGTAGGACGAACAGTAGTCTCCCTCAGGCCTAAACACAAATGACAGGGAAAAGAGCAACACAAGGAAAACCAAGCAATAAACAAAAGGGGAAAAGGACACTTAACTTCAAATGGCTATGGAAGCACAGAAACTCCGCTGAGATCCAAACACCAGCAATCCACAACAAGACTGAAGCTATAAACTGCACAGCATGGTGGGAGAAGCCACAATAAATTGGGAAGGTTAAATGACTCCATAAACAACACCTGAGGCAAGGGGTGTGGCCATTACCAGAAACAGCACAGACAGAAATTGATCCACAAGGAACCTGTCAGATCAAACCACATCAGTCTTAGTGATCTCCTGGCACCTGCCACAGGAACGTCCTTGAGAGTAACCTCCTCCCCCCTTTTTTGGATGACCAGAACCAACATTATCTGGGTAAGACCTATGAAAAGCTTTCACGAAACTACTGGCATTCATGTCGGATGATGGTGCCCACATCCTCTCCTCAGGTCCATAACCCTTCCAGTGAACCAGATACTGACGAGATCTACGGAGAACTCGAGAGTCAATTATCTTGGCGATCTGAAATTCCAAACTACTGTCCACCATGACAGGAGTGGGTGGAAAGGAAGACGGTTCCAAAGGTTCAACATATCTCTTCAACAAAGTTCAACGTGAAAGGCTACCGGATTAATAATGGAAGTGATCTTATCTGGATCAATAAACCTTGGACCCAACTTCCAAGAAGGTACCTTCAAGTTAATGTTTCTTGTGGACAGCCACACAGAATCAACCACTCTCAGGTCTGGACCATTCATACATTTCCTGTCAACCATACATTTACTCTTGTTGCCCATGTTCTTCAAGTTATTTAGAATTTTCGCCATATAGATGACAATGATGACGAAAAACTTTTCTCCCCAGGAATACCAAAACTATCAGAACCAGAGAATGTGCCAAACTGTGGGAGAAGCCAATGTGTCCCAAAAAACTGCGACTTATCAGTGGACTCCTGTCTACGATTGTTTATGGCAAATTCTGCTAAGGACAAAAATGAAGACCACTCCTCCTGGTTCTCAGAGACAAAACATCTCAAGTAAGTCTCCAGACTCTGATTAGTGCATTCCGTCTGTCTGTTCAACTGAGGATGAAAAGCTGAAGAAAAGGACAATTTGTACCCCTAGTCTAGTACAGAACGCCTTCTAGAATTTGGAAACAAATTGAGTCCCATGATCCGAGACCACGTCAGAGGGAATGCCATGTAGTTTCACAATGTTATCAACAAACACTTGTTCAAGAGTTTTAGCATTAGGTAGGCTCGGCAATGCTATAAAGTGCACCATTTTACTAAAGCGATCAACTACCACCAGAATCACTGTCTTTCCTGAAGAATTAGGTAGATCAGTGAGTAAATCCATGAATAAATTTGTCCATGGTCAGGGAGGGATATACAACGGAAGTAGAGATCCGGAAGTAGAGATCCAGAGTATGTGTCACCTTAGCTCGTGCACAAGTGCTACAGGCTGACACATAGTCCTCAACACACTTACGCAACCCCGGTCATCAAAATCTACAAGAAATGTTGTAAGCAGTGGATCTGCTCCCAGGGTGTCCCGTAAGAACCGTAGAATGATGTTACTCAAACACCTTGTGACGCAATTTAGATGAAACAACAATTTCCCAGAGGGACAAGAATCCGGTGCGTCTCCCTGAGCCTCTAACAGCTTCACCTCAAGGTCAGGGTATAGAGCGGATATCACCACCACCCATTGACAGTATCTGACTTGGATTTTCAAAATCACCGCCTCCAGGAAAACGACGTGACAAGGCATCTGCCTTGACGTTCTTAACCCCAGGACGATAAGTGACAATGAAATTGAATCTGGTGAAAAACAAAGACCATCTGGCCTGCCTCGGGTTCAGTCGTTTAGCCGATTCCAGGTAAGCCAGATTTTTGTGATCTGTGAACACTGTGATCGGATGAATCGTCCCTTCCAAGCAATGACGCCATTCCTCAAAAGCCAGCTTAATGCCAGCAACTCTCTATTACCCACATCGTAATTTCTCTCTGCGGCAGAGAGTTTTTTTTTAGAGAAAACGCACATGGGAGCCATTTTCCAGGACCCTGCGGGCCCTGTAATAAGACTGCTCCTACCCGCACCTCGGACACGTCCTCCTACACAATGAAAGGCTGTGACACATCCGCCTGCACCAATATAGGGGCAGAAGCGAAACACTCCTTAACCGCAATGCCTAATCGGACCACATTGAGACATCTGTCCTTTTCTTAGTCATGTCAGTTAAGGGTCTCACCACCATCTAATAGTTCTTAATAAATTTTCGGTAATAGTTGGTGAACCCTAAAAACTGCATAAGAGCCTTCAGATTTTTGGGTCGATCCCATTCCAATACAGCCTGGACTTTCTCTGGATCCATTTGAAAACCCGAAGATGACAACAGGTAGCCCAAGAACTGCACCTCCTGTTCAGCAAAAACACACTTCTCCAATTTTGCATACAATTTATCTCTTAGGATCTCTTAGGATCTGTAACACCTGTCTAACGTGACCTGATGAGTCTGCAGGTCTGGGAAATAAATTAGTCATCCAAGTACACAACAACAAACCTCGCCACCAGGTGATGAAAAATGCCATTCACAAAATGCTGGAAAACCGCAGGAGCATTGGTCAACCCAAAAGGCATGACCAGGGTCTCAAAGTGACCCTCTGGAGTATTAAAAGCCATCTTCCATTCATCCCCTTCCTTGATACTGACCAGATTATATGCCCCTCTTAAGTCCAACTTGGAAAACACCTTGGCATCAACAATCTGGTTAAAAAAAATCAGGAATCAAAGGAAGGGGGTAAGGATTATGAACAGTAATCCAACTCAGCTCACGGAAATCCAGACAGGGCCTAAGGGTTCCATCTAGTGTTGATCGAGCACCAAAGTGCTCGGGGGCTTGGGCCGAACACATCGGGATGCTCAAGCACCCGAGTATAATGGAAGTCAATAGAAGTACCCGAGCATTAAACCAGGCACCCTCTGCTCTGAAGAGTGGAGGGTGCCTGGTTCATAGAAAAAGTTAAAAAATTGATGGAAACACCACCGAAATGGTTCGGGAATAGCATGGGGAGGATGTCTGGATGCATCTTGAACTCCCAGGTCGCTGCTGGGAACGATGTTGTCTGAGTAGTATGCCACTTTTACAGACTGAAAATAATAAGCACAAAACCAAAGATAAAATCGATTTTAGAGGAAAATTGTTAGAAACATTCTTTCCTGTATATTTACTTGTATATAAACTGCAAGTGCTGCCAAAAATTACAAGCAAGAGGCACTCCGATACAACCTGTATATCACATAAAGGAGGACCTCATTCGCATTGTGGTACAATTGTTCATGTAGTGGGACTCCTACACTCATAAAGCCTATGTACTAAGTGAAAGGGCTGCCAAAAATGACAAGGAACCGACACTTCAATTCACCCTTTGCTACACATAACAGAGGGCAGCATACACATCCTTTAAAAATTATGATTGATGGCCTGCTGGTGACCCTCAAAAACATTTGGAGCAAGGGCCCGCTGATCTGACCATCTAAAACATTAGGGGTGAGGGCCTGCTGCTGAGCTGACCTTCTAAAACATTAGGGGTGATGGTCTGCTGCTGAGCTGACCATCGAAAAAATTATGGTTGAGAGCCTGATGCTGAGCTGACCCTGTAAAAGATTGTAGGTGGGGGCCTGCAGGTGAGCTGACCCTGTAAAACATTATATGCGAGGGCCTGCAGGTGATTTGACCCAGTTAAAGATTGTAGGTGAGGGCCTGTAGGTGAGCTGACCCTGTAAAAGATTATATGCGAGGGCCTGTAGGTGAGCTGTCACTGTAAAAGATTGTAGGTGAGGGCCTTCAGGTGAGCTAACCCTGCAAAACATTATAAACGAGGGTCTGCAGGTGAGCTGACCCTGTAAAACATTATATGCGAGGGCCTGCAGGTGAGCTGACCCTGTAAAAGATTGTAGGCGAGGGCCTGCAAGTCAGTTGACCCAGTAAAAGATTGTAGGTGAGGGCCTGTAGGTGAGATGACTCTGTAAAAGATTATATGTGAGGGCCTGTAGGTGAGCTGACCCTGTAAAAGATTGTAGGTGAGGGCCTGCAGCTGAGCTGACCCTGTAAAACATTACATGCGAGGGCCTGCAGGTGAGCTGACCCTTTAAAACATTATATGAGAGGGTCTGCAGGTGAGCTAACTCTGTAAAACATTATATGCGAGGGTCTGCAGGTGAGCTGACCCTGTAAAAGATTGTAGTTGTGGGCCTGCAGGTGAGCCGACCCTGTAAAACATTATATGTGAGGGCCTGCAGGAGAGCTGACCCTGTAAAAGATTGTAGGTGTAGGCCTGCAGGTGAGCTGACCCTGTAAAACATTATATACGAGGGCCTGTAGGTGAGCTGAACCTGTAAAAGATTGTAGGCGAGGGCCTGCAGGTGAGCTGATCCTGTGTAAGATTGTAGGTGTGGGCCTGCAGGTGAGCTGACCCTGTAAAACATTATATGCGAGGGTCTGCAGGTGAGCTGGTCCTGTAAATCATTATATGCGAGGGCCTGCAGGTGGTTTGACCCAGTAAAAGATTGCAGGTGAGGGCCTGCAGGAGAGCTGACCCTATAAAACATTATATGCGAGGGCTTGCAGGTGAGCTGACTCTGTAAAAGATTGTAGGTGAGGGTCTACAGGTGAGCTGACCCTGTAAAAGATTGTAGGCGAGGGCCTGCAAGTCAGTTGACCCAGTAAAAGATTGTAGGTGAGGGCCTGTAGGTGAGCTGACCCTGTAAAAGATTATATGTGAGGGCCTGTAGGTGAGCTGACCCTGTAAAAGATTGTAGGTGAGGGCCTGCAGGTGAGCTGACCCTATAAAACATTACATGCGAGGGCCTGCAGGTGAGCTGACCCTTTAAAACATTATATGAGAGGGTCTGCAGGTGAGCTAACTCTGTAAAACATTATATGCGAGGGTCTGCAGGTGAGCTGACCCTGTAAAAGATTGTAGTTGTGGGCCTGCAGGTGAGCCGACCCTGTAAAACATTATATGTGAGGGCCTGCAGGAGAGCTGACCCTGTAAAAGATTGTAGGTGTAGGCCTGCAGGTGAGCTGACCCTGTAAAACATTATATACAAGGGCCTGTAGGTGAGCTGATCCCGTAAAACATTATATACGAGGGCCTGCAGGTGAGCTGATCCTGTAAAACATTATATGCAAGGGCCTGCAGGTGAGCTAACCCTGTAAAAGATTATATGTGAGGGCCTGTAGGTTTGCTGACCGTGTAAAAGATTGTAGGTGAGGGCCTGCAGGGGAGCTGACTTTGTAAAAGATTGTAGGTGTAGTCCTGTAGGTGAGCCGACCCTGTAAAACATTGTATGCGAGAGCCTGCAGGTGAGCTGACCCTGTAAAAGATTATATGTGAGGGCCTGTAGGTGAGCTGACTCTGTAAAAGATTGTAGGTGAGGGCCTGTAGGTGAGCTGACCCTCTAAAATACTATATGCGAGGGCCTGCAGGTGAGCTGACCCTGTAAAAGATTATATACGAGGGCCTGTAGGTGAGCTGATCCCGTAAAACATTATATACGAGGGCCTGCAGGTGAGCTGACACCGTAAAACATTATATGCGAGGGCCTGCAGTTGAGCTGACCCTGTAAAAGATTTTAGGTGAGGGCCTGCAGGTGAGCTGACCCTATAAAACATTATATGCGAGGGCCAGCCGGTGAGCTGATCCTGTAAAACATTATATGAGAGGTTCTGCAAGTGAGCTGACCCTGTAAAACATTATATGCAAGGGTCTGCAGTTGAGCTGACCCAGTAAAACATTATATGCGAGGGCCGACAGGTGAGCTGACCCTGTAAAACATTATATTCGAGGGCCTGCAGGTGAGCTGAACCTGTAAAACTTTATATGCGAGGGCCTGCAGGTGAGCTGACCCCTTAAAACATTATATGCGAGGGCATATATGCAAGGGCATTATATGCAACAAATAAGCATGCTGATATGATGGAAGAGAAAGAGAGGATGAGAAAAGGAAGATTCAACCATATACCCTTTTTTGTGGTGGAAGGGGTGCATGGGAGTACAGTAAATTCAGTACATAATAAACAACACATTTAAAGTGCCTTTATGTTTATCAGCTTTCCTCTGGTGGAGTCGAGAAGTCAGGGGCAATGCAAGTCTTGTTCATTTTTATAAAAATCAACCTGTCAGGTCTTTAATTTGACAAGCGGATACCTGTTGTAATGCCACCAGCAGAACTAAATACCCGCTCAGAAAAAATGCTGGCGTCAGGGCAGGCCAGCACCTCCAAGGTACTGTAGAGCGCCAGTTTGTGCCACATGTCCAGCTTGGACACCCAGTAGTTGTAAGGCACTGAGGGATCATTGAGGACTCTGACACGGTCTGCTATGTACTCCTTCACCATCTTCCAATAATTTTCCCTCCTTGTGACAGTAGGCATCAGGGTGAGGATGCTGACGGGGTGTCATGAAACTGTCTCAGGCTTTGGAGAGTGTTGCCCTGCCTCTGTTGGAACTGCTGTGTGTTCCCCTTGTCTCCCCTCCTCGGTTGCCCAAGGAACTACGGACTCTGCCGCCAGCGTTATCAGATGGAAATTTTTGGAGCAATTTTTCAACAAGGACCTTCTGGTATCGCACCGTTTTGCTCGTCCTCTCCAGCAGAGGAATGAGAGATGAGAAGTTCTCTTTGTAGTGGGGGTCGAGAAGGGTAAACAACCAGTAATCCATGTTTTCTAAAATGCGTATAACGCGCAGGAAAGGCAGCCTAACATGAAGTCAGCCATGTATGCCAGAGTACCAACAGGCAAGAGTTCGCTTTCATCTTCAGGAGGATGACTCTCAATCTCCTCATCCTCTTCCTCCTCTTCTGCCCACTCATGCTGAACAGATGGAATTAAACTTTCATGGGTACTACCCTCTGTAGTGGAGGCAACCATCTCCTGCTCCTCCTGCTCCTCCTCCTCTTCATTGTCCAATTTGCGCTGAGAAGACGAACTGAGGGTGGTCTTGCTATCACCCTGTGTAATGTCTTTCCACATTTCCACCTCTCCCACATGCAAAGCGCCGTCCTGAATTGTGAGTAGCGAGCCTTTGAGTAGACACAGAAGTGGGATAGTTAGCAGCATCGTTGCTCACCATCTGTGTTGATTCCTCAAAGTTTCTTAAAACCTCACAGAGGTCAGAAATCCATGCCCACTCCTTATTTGTGAATAGCAGAAGCTGACTAGAAAGGCGATGACTATGTTGCAGCTGGTATTCCCCTACTGCCCTCTGCTGCTCACAAAGCCTTGCTCACATGTGGAACGTCGAGTTCCAGCAGGTGCTCACGTCGCACAACAGCTGGTGAGCTGGCAATTTCAAGAGCTGCTGCAGCGTTGACAGACCGGCTGAAGTTCTCCGATCACTGGCGGGACGGCCGCCGAGATCAGGCTGCGGAAGGCTTCAGTGTCCACAAGCCTAAATGGCAGCATTTGCAGGGCCAGTAATTTGGAAAGCTGCACATTTAGTGCTATGGCCGTGGGTGGGTGGCTGGGTATTTGCCCTTGCGTTCAAATGCCTTGGGTAAGGACATTTGGACACTGTGCTGGGATAGGGAAGTGAATGTGGTCACTGATGGTGCTTGCAAGGTCCAGGTGAAGGGCGGGAGGCATCTGAGCCTTCGCCTTCGACAGGGGTTTGGCCAGCAGCACATAACATAGGTGCAGGCACAGCGCCCATCACCTGGCCTCTCTACAGTCCACATCTATCCTGCCCCTCCATCCACTTGGGTTTTCTATAGTCTACTTATTCAGCCTTCCATCACCTGGCTTCTATAGTCTACTTCTATTCAGTTCCTTCATCATCTGGTTTCTACAGTTCACTTTATCTAGCTTCCACTATTACTTGGCTTTCTAATAGTTCACTTTTATCTAGTCTCCTTCTTCATCACCTGCCTTTCTTCATAGTTCACTTATTCAGCTTCCTCTTATCACTGGTTTCTTTTCAGTCGACTTCTATTCAGCTCTCTCTCATCTGGTTTTCTTTACAGTCTACTTCTGTTCTGTTCTTCATCTGGTTTACTTTTCACTAGTGTCTACTTTATCTAGCCTCTATCACTTGGTTTCTCTTTATAGTCTACTTATCTAGTTTTCCTTCATTTGGTTTTCATAGTCTAATTCTATTCAACTCCTTTCATTTACTTGACTTACTTTTTACAGTTCACTTTATCTCAGTCTATCATTTGGTTTTACTTTTATTGTCTCACTTATCTCTGTAGCTCTATCACTTTGGCTTTTCAGTTCACTTTTATCTAGTTTCATCTTCATTACTCGATTTGGTATAGTTCATTTACCTAGTCAGTTCTTCACATTTGGCTTTGCCTCTGCTAGTTCACTTCTACCCAGTCTCTCTTTCACTTGATGACTCTACTTTTCACAGCTGTCTACTTCTATCTCTGTCCTCCATCGCTGATGCTTTTTCTACAGTGTCTACTATTCTGCTCTTCATCACTTGGTTTTCTCTTTTCACAGTCCCTTTATCTAGTTCAGTCATCATTTGACCATATGGCTCTCTTACCTAGTTCTTCGTCATACTTTCTATTCTTTTAGTTCATCTACTTAGTTCTTCACTTGGTTTCTCTCTTTTCTTTACAGTGTTCACTTTTGTCTCTAGTCTCCTCTCGTTTCACTGACTTACTTTCTCTACAGTCCATTCTATTCAGTCCTCTTTCACTCTGGTCTTCTTTAGTCCACTCTATCCAGCCCTCTCCATCACCTGGCCTCCTCTCTACAGTCCACTCTATCCAGTCCTCCATCACCTGGCCTCTCTCTGTACAGTCCACTCTATCCAGCCCTCCATCACCTGGCCTCCTCTCTCTACAGTCCATCTCTATCCTGTCCTCCATCACCTGACCTCACTCTCTACAGTCCACTCTATCCAGCCCTCCATCACTCTGACCTACTCTTCTACGTCCACTCTATCCAGTCCTCCTGTCACCTGGCTCTCTTCTACAGTCCACTTCTATCCAGTCCTCTCCATCACCTGGCCTCCTCTCTTACAGTCCACTTTATCCAGTCTCTTCTATCACCTGACTCTCTTCTCACTAGTCCACTTCTATCCAGTCTCTTCATCACTTGCCTCTCTTTTACAGTTCACTTTATCTAGCTCTCTATCACTCTGGCTTTCTACAGTTCACTTATCCAGCTCTCCATCACTTGTCTCTCTGCATAGTCCACTCTATTCAGTTCATCACTTGGTTTCTCTTCATAGTCCATCTTATCCAGTCTCTCCATCACTTGGCCTCTCTTTCTATAGTCCACTTTATCCAGCTCTCTCCATCACTTGGCTCTTCTCTATAGTTCACTTATCTCAGTCTCTTCATCACTTGGCTTTCTCTTTTACAGTCCACTTTATTCAGTCCTCTATCATTTGACTTACTTCTACTAGTTCACTTTTATTCTAGTCTCTCATCACTTGACTTTCATTTTTATAGTCTCACTTCTATTCAGTTTCCTCTATCATTTGGTTTACTTTGCTAGTCTACTTTATTCTAGTTCTTCATCACTTGGCTTTTCTATAGTTCACTTCTATCTAGTTCCTCTCTATCACTTGCTCTCTTTCTTTCATAAGTCTCACTTTATTCAGTCTCTACTCGGTCTACTTTCTTTTCTATAGTTCACTATTATTTAGTCTCTCTATCATTTGGTTTCATTTCTTTTACAGTCTATTTCTATTCTAGTCTCTCCATCACTTGGTTTCTTCTTTCATAGTCCATCTTTATCTAGTTCTCTATCACTTGCTTTCTTTCTATAGTTCATTCTATCTCAGTCTCTTCTATCACTTTGGTTCTTTCTTCTATAGTCCACTTCTATCTAGTTCTTTCTATCATTGACTTGGCTTCTCTTTCATAGTTCATCTATTCTAGTCTCTATCACTTGGCTTTTCTTTTATAGTTCACTTTATCTAGTTTCTTCTATCACTTGGCTTTCTTTATAGTCCACTTCTATTCTAGCTCTCTCTATCACTTGGTTCTCTCTTTTATAGTTCACTTTATCTAGTTCTCTATCACTTGGCTTTCTTCTATAGTCCACTTTATTCTAGTTCTTCTATCACTTGGTTTCTTTTACAGTTCACTTGATCTAGTCTCATCATTTGACTTGCTTCTCTTTATAGTTCACTTTATCTAGTTCCTTCCATTCACTTGGCTTTCTCTACAGTCCACTTTTATCCAGTTCCTCTATCACTTGGCTTCTTCTTTTCTACAGTTCACTTCTATCTAGCTCTCCATCACTTGGTTCCTTTCTTCATAGTCCACTTCTATCCAGTCTTCTATCACTTGGCTCTTCCTTTCTTTATAGTCCACTTCTATCTAGCTCTCTTCATCACTTGGTCTTCTTCTACTAGTCTACTTCTACTCTAGTTCTCTATCACTGGTTTCCTTCTGCATAGTCCACTTTTATCTAGTTCTCTTCATCACTTGGTTTCCTTTCTATAGTCTCACTTCATCTATGTCTCTTCCACTTACTTGGTCTTTCTACAGTTCACTTTATCCTAGTTCTCTTCATCACTTGGCTTCTCTTTCATAGTCCACTTCTATCCAGTCTCTCTCATCATTTGGTCTCTTCTATAGTCCACTTATCCAGTCCTTCATCACTTGGCCTCTCTCTCTACAGTCCACTCTATCCAGCCCTCCATCACCTGGCCTCCTCTCTACAGTCCACTCTATCCAGTCCTCCATCACCTGGCCTCTCTTCTTACAGTCCACTCTATCCAGTCCTCCATCACCTGGCCTCCTCTCTACAGTCCACTCTATCCAGTCCTCCATCACCTGGCCTCCTCTCTACAGTCCACTCTATCCAGTCCTCTCATCACCTGGCCTCTCTCTACTAGTCCACTCTATCCAGTCCTCCATCACCTGGCCTCCTCTCTACAGTCCACTCTATCCAGTCCTCCATCACCTGGCTTCCTTTCTCTACAGTCCACTCCATCTCAGCCCTTCCATCACTTGGCCTTTCTCTCTACAGTCCACTCTATCCAGTCCTCCATCACTCTGGTCTTCTTCTACAGTCCACTCTATCCAGTCCTCCATCACCTGGCTCTCTCTACAGTCCACTCTATCCAGTCTCTCCATCACCTGGCCTCCTCTCTACAGTCCACTCTATTCAGTCCTCTCATCACTTGGCTTCCATCTCTACAGTCCACTCTATTCAGTCCTCTCCATCACTTGGCTCTCTACAGTCCACTCTATCCAGTCCTCCATCACTTGGCTTCTTCTACAGTCTCATTTATTCTAGTCCTCTATCACTTGGCTTTCTCTATAGTCCACTTTATCTAGTTCTCTCATCACTTGGCTTCTTCTACAGTCTCACTTTATCTAGTCTCTATCACTTGGCTCTTCTTTCTATAGTCCACTTCATCTAGTTCTCTATCACTTGGCTTCTCTTCTTCATAGTCTACTTCTATTCAGTCTCTTCCATTCACTTGGCTTTCTTTCATAGTCTCACTTCTATTCAGTTCTTCCATCACTTGGCTTCTTCTTCATAGTCCACTTTATTCAGTCTCTCTATCACTTGGCTTTCTTTTACAGTCCACTTTATCTAGTTCTCTATCACTTGGTTTCTTTACAGTCCACTTTTATTCTGTTCCTCTCTACTCTGACTTCTTCTTTTATAGTTCATTTACCTAGTCTTCTATCACTTGGCTTCTCTTTCTACAGTTCACTTTATCTAGTCTCTTCTATCACTTGGTTTTCTATAGTTCACTTCTTATCTCAGTCTCTATCACTTGGCTTCTTCTTTCATAGTCCACTTCTATTCAGCTCTTCTATCACTTGGCCTCTTCTATAGTCTACTTTTATTCAGTTCTCTATCACTTGGCTTTTCTTTATAGTCCACTTTTATCTAGTCTCTTCTATCATCTGGTTTCTCTTACAGTCTACTTTATCTAGTCTTCATCACTTGGCTTTCTCTACAGTTCTACTTTCATTCAGTCTCTCTATCATTTGACTTACTTCTTTATCAGTTCTACTTTCATCTAGTCTCCATCATTTGGCTTCCTTTTATAGTCCACTTTATCTAGTTCTTCTATCACTTAGCTCTTTCTATAGTCTACTTTATCTAGTTCTCTATCATTTGGCTTCTCTTTCATAGTTCACTTTATTCTAGTTCTTCCATCATCTGGCTTCTCTTCATAGTCCACTTTATTCCAGTCTCTATCACTTCTGGCTTCCTACAGTCCACTTTTATCTAGTCTCTCCATCACTTGGCCTCTCTTTACAGTCTACTCTATCCAGTCCTTCATCACTTGGCCTCTTCTACAGTCCACTTTATCTAGTCTCTCTATCACTTGGCTTCTTCTCACAGTCCACTCTATCTCAGTCCTTCTATCACTTGGCTTCCTTTCTACAGTCCACTTTATCTAGTCTCTCTATCACTCTGGCTCTCTTTCTACAGTCCACTTCTATCCAGTCTCTCTATCATTTGGCCTACTCTTTACAGTCCACTTCTATCTAGTCTCTCCATCACTTGGTTTCTCTCTACAGTCCACTCTATCCAGCTCTTCTATCACTTGGCTCTCTCTATAGTCCACTTATTCAGCTCTCTATCACTTGGTCTTCTCTATGCAGTCCACTTATCTCAGTCTCTCCATCACTTGGCTCTCTCTATAGTCCACTTATGTCCTAGTCTCTCTATCACTTGGCTTACTTTCTACAGTCTCACTTCTATTCAGTCTCTTCCATCACTTGGCTCTCTCTACAGTCCACTTCATCTAGTCTCTCTATCACTTGGCCTCCTTCTACAGTCCACTTTATCCAGTTCTTCATTACTTGGCTTCTTTTATAGTTCACTTCTATCTAGCTCTCTTATCACTTGGCTTTCTTTCATAGTTCTACTTTATCTAGTCTCTTCATCACTTGGCTTTCTTTCATAGTTCACTTATATCTAGTTCTTCATCACTTGGCTTTCTTTCTATAGTTCTATTTATTCTAGTCTCTTCATCACTTGGTTCTCTTTATAGTCTACTTCTATTCTAGTTCTCTTCATTACTTGGCTTTCTTTATAGTTCACTTTATTCAGTTCTTCATCACTTGGTTTTCTTTTACAGTCTCACTTTTATTCAGTTCTCTCTCATCACTTGGCTTTTCTTTATAGTTCCACTTCTATCTAGTTCCTCTATCACTTGACTTATTCTTTTAGTCTCACTTTATCTAGTTCCTATTCACTTGGTTTTTTATAGTTCACTTTATTCAGTTCTCTTCATCACTTGGCTTTTCTTTTATAGTTCTACTTTGTATCTAGTCTCTTCTATTACTTGGCTTCTTTCTTTTATAGTGTCTACTTCTATTCTAGTTCCTCTATTACTTGGCTTTCTTTCTACAGTCTCACTTTTATCTAGTTCTTCTATCACTTTGGCTTTTCTATAGTTCATTTTATCTAGTTCTCTTCATTACTTGGTTTTCTTCATAGTTCTATTTATTCTAGTTCTCTCATCACTTGACTTTCTTTCATAGTCTACTTCTATCTAGTCTCTTCATCATTTGGTTTTCTTTATAGTTCTACTTTATCTAGTCTCTCTATCATTTGGCTTCTTTCTATAGTCTACTTATCTAGTCTCTTCATCATTTGGCTTTTCATAGTTCACTTTATTCTAGTTCTCATCACTTGGCTTTCTTTTACAGTCTCACTTTATTCTAGTCTCTTCATCATTTGGCTTCTTTCATAGTTCACTTTATCTAGTCTCTCTATCATTTGGCTTTCTTTCTATAGTCTACTTTTATCTAGCTCTTCCATCACTTGGCCTTCTTTCTATAGTCCACTTCTATCTCAGCTCTCTCATCACTTGGTTTCTTTTACAGTTCTACTTTATCTCAGTTCTTCATCACTTGGCTTTTCTTTATAGTCTACTTCTATCTAGTCTCTCTATCACTTGGCCTTTCTTTACTAGTTCTACTTTATCTTAGTTCTGTCTCATTACTTGGTTCTTCTCTCTATCAGTCTCACTTTATTCTAGCTCTTTCTATTCACTTGGCTTTCTTTTACAGTTCACTTCTATTCAGTCTCTTCATCACTTGGCTTCTTTATAGTTCACTTTATCTAGTTCTCTCTATCACTTGGTTTTCTATAGTCTCACTTTATCTAGTTCTCTATCACTTGGCTTTCTTTGCTAGTTCACTTTATTCTAGTCTCTTCATTACTTGGCTTCTTTATAGTCTACTTCTATTCTAGTTCTTTCTACTTGGCTTCTTCTTTATAGTTCACTTATCTAGTTCCTCTATCATTTGGCTTTCTATCAGTTCATTCTATTCAGTCTTCCTATCTACTTGGCTTCTTTTTATAGTTCACTTCTATCTAGTTCCTCTATCACTTGGCTTCTTTCTATAGTCTACTTTATCTAGTCTCTTCATCACTTGGCTTTCTTTATAGTTCACTTTATCTAGTTCTCTCTATCACTTGGCTTCTCTTTACTAGTCTACTTTATCTTAGTCTTCCATCACTTGGTTTCTTCTTTATAGTCCACTTTATCTAGTCTCTTCATTACTTGGCTTTTCTTTACTAGTTCTACTTTATTCTAGTTCTTCTATTCATCTTGGTCTTTTCTTTTCATAGTTCACTTTTATCTAGTTCTTCTATCATTTGGTCTTCTTTATAGTTCACTTTTATTCTAGTTCTTCTATCATTTGGTCTCTTTTATAGTTCACTTTATTCTAGTTCTTCTATCACTTGGTTTTCTTTCTATAGTCTCACTTTTATCTAGTTCTCTCTATCACTTGGCTTTCTTTTTATAGTTCTACTTCTATTTAGTTCTTCTATCACTTGGTTTTCTTTTACAGTTCACTTTTATCTAGTTCTTCATCACTTGGTTTTCTTTTATAGTCTACTTCTATCTAGTCTCTTTATCACTTGGCTTTCTTTTATAGTTCACTTTTATCTAGTCTCTCATCACTTGGCTTCTTTCATAGTCTCACTTCTATCTCAGTTCCTCTATCACTTGGCTTTTCTATAGTTCTACTTTATCTAGCTTCTATCATTCTGGCTTTCTTTCATAGTCTCACTTTATCTAGTTCTTCCATCACTTGGCTTCTTTTATAGTTCACTTTATTCTAGTCTCTTCATTACTTGGCTTTCTTTCTATAGTTCTACTTTTATTCTAGTCTCTTCATCATTTGGCTCTTTCTTTCTACAGTTCTACTTCTATCTTAGTCTCTCTATCACTTGGTTCTTCTTTTTATAGTTCTACTTTTTATCTAGTCTCTTCTTCACTTGACTTATTCTTTTATAGTTCATTTATTCTAGTTCTTCTATCATTTGGCTTTTCTTTATAGTTCTACTTGATCTAGTTCTTCCATCACTTGGTTTTCTTTTATAGTTCTACTTCTATCTAGTTCTTCATTACTTGCTTCTTTTTTATAGTTCTACTTATCTTCAGTTTCTTCATCACTTGGTTCCTTCTTTTATAGTCTACTTTATCTAGTCTCTCTATCACTTGGCTTCTCTATAGTTCACTTTATCCAGTTCTTCATCACTTGGCTTCTTTATAGTCCACTTTATTCAGTCCTCCATCACTTGGTTTTCTTCTATAGTCCACTTTATCTAGTCCTCTCATCACTTGGCTTCTTCTTTTATAGTTCACTTTATCTAGTTCCTTCATTACTTGGTTTCTTTATAGTCTACTTCTATTCAGTTCTTCTATCACTTGATTCTTGCTTTCATAGTTCACTTCTATTCAGTTCTTCATCACTTGGCTTCTCTTTTATAGTCCACTTCTATTCTAGTCTCTATCATTTGGCTTCTCTTCTTAGTGTCTACTTTTATCTAGTCTCTCTATCACTTGCTCTTCTTCTTATAGTTCACTTCTATTCAGTCTCTCTCATCACTTGGTTTCTCTTTATAGTTCACTTTTATTCTAGTCTCTTCATTACTTGGTTTCCTTTCTATAGTTCTACTTCTATTCTAGTTCTTCTATCACTTGGCTTCTTTCTATAGTTCACTTTATTTAGTTCTCTTATTACTTGGCTTTCTTCTTTACTAGTTCACTTCTATTTAGTTCTTCTATCATTTGGCTTTTTTCTATAGTTCTACTTCTATCTAGTTCCTTCATCATTTGGTTTTTCTTTTATAGTTCTTACTTCTATTCTAGTTTCTTCTATCACTTGGCTTCTTCTTTATAGTTCACTTCTATCTAGTCTCTCTATCACTTGGTTCTTCTTTTACAGTCTACTTTATCTAGTCTCTTCATTCACTTGGTCTTCCTTTCTATAGTTCTACTTTATCTAGTTCTTCTATCACTTGGTTTTCTTTTATAGTTCTACTTTATCTCAGCTCTTCATCACTTGGTTTATCTTTTATAGTTCACTTTTATCTAGTTCTCTATCACTTGGCTTTTCTTTATAGTCTACTTTATCTAGTTCTTCATCATTTGGCTTCTTTTCTATAGTCTCACTTTTATCTAGTTCTTCTATCACTTGGTTCTCTTTTATAGTTCACTTTTATTCTAGTTCTTCTATCACTTGGTCTTTCTTTTATAGTTCACTTTATTCAGTCTCTTCATTACTTGGCTTTCTTTATAGTTCACTTTATTCTAGTCTCTCTATCACTTGGTTTTCTTTATAGTTCTACTTTATCTAGTTCTCTATCACTTGGTTCTCTTTATAGTTCTACTTTATTCTAGTTCTCTATCATTTGGTTTTCTTTATAGTCTACTTTATCTAGTCTCTTCTATCATTTGGCTTCTTTTTATAGTTCATTTTATTCTAGTCTCTTCATTACTTGCTTCTTTCTATAGTTCACTTTTATTCTAGTTCTTCTATCATTTGGCTTCTTTCTATAGTTCACTTTATCTAGTCTCTATCACTTGGTTTCTTTTTATAGTTCTACTTTTATTCAGTTCTTCTATCACTTGGTCTTTTCTTTATAGTCTACTTTATCTAGTTCTTCTATCATTTGGTTTTCTTTATAGTTCTACTTTTATCTAGTTCTTCTATCATTTGGTTTCTTTCTATAGTTCACTTTTATCTCAGTTCTTCTATCATTTGGCTTTCTTTTATAGTTCACTTTATCTCAGTTCTTCTATCACTTGGTTTTCTTTTTATAGTTCTACTTTATCTAGTTCTTCTATCATTTGGTTTCTCTTTTATAGTTCACTTTATCTAGTCTCTCATCACTTGGTTTTCTTTTATAGTTCTACTTTATTCTAGTCTCTTCATCACTTGGTTTCTCTTTTATAGTTCTACTTTATTCTAGTTCTTCTATCATTTGGCTTTTCTTTATAGTCTCACTTTATTCTAGTTCTTCTATCACTTGGTTCTCTTTCTTTATAGTTCACTTTATTTAGTTCCTTCTATCACTTGGTTTTCTTTATAGTTCTACTTTATCTAGTTCTTCTATCACTTGGTTTTCTTTATAGTTCTACTTTATCTCAGTTCTTCATCACTTGGTTTTCTTTACAGTTCACTTTATCTAGTCTCTTCATCACTTGGTTTTCTTTCTATAGTTCACTTTATCTAGTCTCTTCATTACTTGGTTTTCTTTTATAGTTCTACTTTATTCTAGTTCTTCATCATTTGGTTTTCTTTTATAGTCTCACTTTTATCTAGTTCTTCTATCATTTGGCTTTTCTTTATAGTTCACTTTTATCTAGTTCTTCTATCATTTGGTTTTCTTTATAGTTCACTTTTATTTAGTCTCTTTATCACTTGGTTTTCTTTCTATAGTTCTACTTTTATTCTAGTCTCTCTATCATTTGACTTCTTTTATAGTTCACTTCTATCTAGTTCTCTCATCACTTGGCTTTTCTTTATAGTTCTACTTCTATTCTAGTTCTCATCACTTGGTTTCTTTTTATAGTTCACTTATTCTAGTTCTTCTATCACTTGGTTTCTTTTATAGTTCACTTTTATTTAGTTCTTCTATCATTTGGCTTTCTTTTATAGTTCACTTTTATCTAGTTCTTCTATCACTTGGCTTCTTTTATAGTTCACTTTTATCTAGTTCTCTATCACTTGGTTTTCTTTTATAGTTCACTTTATCCAGCTCTTCATCATTTGGCTTCTTTTCATAGTTCTACTTATTCTAGTCTCTTCTATTACTTGGTTTTCTTTATAGTTCTACTTTATTCTAGTTTCTTCTATCACTTGGTTTCTTTTATAGTTCTACTTTATCTAGTTCTTCATTACTTGGTTTTCTTTTATAGTTCACTTTATCTTAGTTCTCTATCACTTGGTTTCTTTCTATAGTTCACTTTATTCTAGTTCTTCTATCACTTGGTTTTCTTTTATAGTCTACTTTATCTAGTTCTTCTATCACTTGGTTTTCTTTATAGTTCACTTCTATCTAGTTCTCTATCACTTGGTTTTCTTTATAGTTCACTTTATTCTAGTCTCTTCATCATTTGGTTTCTTCTTTTATAGTTCTACTTCTATTCAGTTCTCTATCATTTGGTTTCTTTTATAGTTCTACTTTATCTAGTTCTTCATCATTTGCTTTTCTTTTATAGTTCACTTTATTCAGTTCTTCATCACTTGGTTCTTTCTTTATAGTCTACTTTATTCTAGTTCTTCTATCACTTGGCTTCTCTCTTTATAGTCTCACTTTATCTAGTTCCTCTATCACTTGGTTTTCTTTTATAGTTCACTTTATTCAGTTCTTCTATCACTTGGCTTCTTTCTTACAGTCTACTTTATCTAGTCTCTATCACTTGGTTTCTTTTTATAGTTCACTTTATTCTAGTTCTTCATCACTTGGTTCTCTTTCTATAGTCTACTTATTCAGTTCTCTATCATTTGGTTTTTCTTTCTATAGTCTCACTTTTATTCTAGTTCTTCTATTCACTTGGTTTCTCTTTATAGTTCTACTTTATCTAGTTCTCTATCACTTGGCTTTTCTTTTATAGTTCACTTTATCTAGTCTCTTCATCACTTGGTTTTCTTTTATAGTCTCACTTTATTCAGTCTCTTATCACTTGGTTTCTCTTTTATAGTTCTACTTTATCTAGTTCTTCTATCACTTGGTTTCTTTCTTTATAGTTCTACTTATTCTAGTTCTTTCTATCACTTGGCTTCTCTTTTATAGTTCACTTTTATCTAGTTCTCTTCATCACTTGGTTTTCTTTATAGTTCACTTTATCTAGTTCTCTTCATTTGGCTTTCTTTTATAGTTCACTTTTATCTTAGTCTCTCTATCACTTGGTTTTTTATAGTCTCACTTTATCTAGTCTCTTCATCATTTGACTTCTTTTATAGTTCACTTTATCTAGTCTCTTCTATCACTTGGTTTCTTTTATAGTCTCACTTTATCTTAGTTCTTCTATTCACTTGGTTTCTTCTATAGTCTACTTTATCTAGTTCCTTCATTACTTGGTTTTTCTTTATAGTTCATCTTTTATTCTAGTTCTTCTATCACTTTGGTTTTCTTCATAGTTCTACTTTTATCTAGTTCTTCATTACTTGGCTTTTCTTTCATAGTTCATTTTATCTAGTCTCTTCATTTACTTGGCTTTATTCTTATAGTCTCACTTCTATCTCTAGTCTCTCCATCACTTGGTTTCTTCTATAGTTCTACTTCTATTTAGTCTCTTCATTACTTGGTTTTCTTTCTATAGTTCTACTTTATCTAGTTCTTCATCACTTGGCTTCTTTTATAGTCTACTTTTATCTAGTCTCTTCTATCATTTGGCTTTTCTATAGTCTTACTTTATTCAGTTCTCTCATCACTTGGTTTCTCTTTCTATAGTCTACTTCTATTCAGTTCTCTATCACTTGGTCTTTCTTTTACAGTCCACTTTATCTAGTCTTCATCACTTGGCTTCTTTCTTTTATAGTCTCACTTTTATCTAGTTCTCTCATCACTTGGTTTTCTTTTCATAGTTCTACTTTATTCTAGTTCTTCTATCACTTGGTTCTCTTTCTTTATAGTTCTACTTCTATTTAGTTCTTCATCATTTGGTTCTTTTTATAGTTCACTTTATTCTAGTTCTTCTATCACTTGGCTTTCTTTCATAGTGTCTACTTTTATCTAGTTCTTCTATTCACTTTGGTTCTTCTTTATAGTTCACTTTTATTCTTAGTCTCTTCATTACTTGGTTCTCTTTTATAGTTCACTTCTATCTAGTTCTTCTATCACTTGGCTTTTCTTTTATAGTTCTACTTCTATTCAGTTCTCTTCATCACTTGGCTTTTCTTTATAGTTCACTTTATTCTAGTTCTCTATCACTTGGTTTGCTTTTCTATAGTTCACTTTATCTAGTTCTTCATCACTTGGCTTTCTTTTATAGTTCTACTTTATCTCAGTCTCTTCTATCACTTGGTTCTCTTCTTTATAGTCTACTTTTATTCTAGTTCTCTATCACTTGGTTTCTCTTTTATAGTCTACTTATCTAGTCTCTTCTATCACTTGGTCTCTTTTATAGTTCTACTTTATCTAGTCTTCCATTACTTGGTTTCTCTTTATAGTCTACTTTATCTTAGTCTCTTTCATTACTTGGTTTCTCTTTATAGTCTACTTATCTCAGTTCTCATCACTTGGTTTCTTTGCTACTTCTATCTAGCTCTCATTCTTCTTATTCTAGTTCACTTCTATAGTCACTTTACTGCTCTTCTGCTTTTTATCATGTTCACTTTATCTAGTCTCTTTCATTACTTGGCTTCTCTTCTATAGTGTCTACTTTTATCTTAGTCTCTTCTATCACTTGGCCTTCTTTCATAGTTCACTTCTATCTAGTTCTTCATCACTTGGCTTCTTTCTATAGTCTCACTTCTATTCAGTCTCTCTATCACTTGGTTTCTTTATAGTTCACTTCTATTCTAGTTCTCTATCACTTGGCTTCTCTCTCTATAGTCCTACTTCTATCTAGTTCTTCATCACTTGGCTTCTTTTATAGTTCACTTTATCTAGTTCTCTTCATCACTTGGCTTTCTTTCTATAGTATCTACTTTATTCAGTTTCTCTATCACTTGGTTTCTTTTTCTGTAGTCTCACTTATTCAGTCTCTCTCACTTGGCTTTCTTCATAGTTCACTTATCTAGCTCCTCTCATCACTTGGCTTTTCTATAGTCTACTTTATCTCAGTCCTCTATCACTTGGTTTCTTTTACAGTCTCACTTTATCTAGTTCTCTTATTACTTGGTTTCTTTATAGTTCACTTTCTATCTAGTCTCTTCATCACTTGGCTTTCTTTTATAGTTCACTTCTATCTAGTTCTTCATTACTTGGTTTCTTCTATAGTCTCACTTTATTCTGTCTCTCTATCACTTGTGTCTTTCTTTTATAGTTCACTTCTATTCTAGTTCTCTATCATCTGACTTCTGGTCTTTCTATAGTTCACTTGTTATCTAGTCTTTCATCACTTGGTTTTCTTTTTATAGTTCACTTTATCTAGTTCTTCATTCATTTGGTTTTCTTTATAGTTCCACTTGTACTTTCAGTCTTCTATCATTTGCTTTTCTTTTATAGTTCTACTTCTATCTAGTTCTTCTATCATCTTGGTTTTCTATAGTCTACTTATCTAGTTCTTCATCACTTGGTTTTCTTTCTTATATAGTCTACTTTTATTCTAGTCTTCTATCATTTGGCTTTCTTTTATAGTTCACTTTATCTAGTTCTCTATCATTTGGTTTCTTTATAGTCTCACTTTATCTAGCTCTTCTATCACTTGGCTTCCTTTCTTTATAGTTCTACTTTATTCTAGTCTCTTCTATCACTTGGTTTCTTTCTTTATAGTTCACTTCTATTCTAGTTCTCTATCACTTGCTTTCTTTTTATAGTCTCACTTTATCTAGTTCTCTATCACTTGGTTTTCTTTATAGTTCTACTTTATCTAGTTCTCTATCACTTGTGCTTTTCTATAGTTCACTTTATCTAGTCTCTTCATTCTTGGCTTTCTTCTATAGTTCACTTCTATTCTGTCTCTCTATCACTTGGCTCTTCTTTACAGTTCATTTATTCTAGTTCTTCTATCACTTGGTTTTCTTTTATAGTCTCACTTTTATCTAGCTCTCTTATCACTTGGTTTCTCTTTTATAGTCTACTTTATTCTAGTTCTCTATCACTTCTGGTTTTCTATCAGTTCACTTCTATCTCAGTTCTTCTATCACTTGGCTCTTTCTATAGTTCACTTCTATCTAGTCTCTTCTATCACTTGGCTTCCTTCTTTACAGTTCACTTTATCTAGTTCCCTTCATCACTTGGCTTTTTTACAGTCCACTTTATCTAGTCTCTCTATCACTTGGTTTTTCTTTTATAGTTCACTTTATTCTAGTCTCTTCATCACTTGGTTTTCTCTTATAGTCTCACTTTATCTTAGTTCTTCATTACTTGGTTTCTTTTATAGTTCATTTATCTAGTCTCTTCATCACTTGGCTTTTCTTTATAGTTCTACTTTATTCTAGTTCTTCTATCTACTTGGCTTTCTTTTATTAGTTCACTTCTATTCAGTCTCTTTATCACTTGATCTTACTTTTCATAGTTCACTTCTACTTAGTTCTCTATCACTTGGTTCTTTCTATAGTCTACTTTATCTAGTCTCTTCTATCACTTTGGTTTCTCTTTCTATAGTCTCACTTTTATTCAGTTCTTCTATCATTTGGCTTTCTTTATAGTCCACTTTATCTAGTTCTCTATCATTTGGCTTTCTTTATAGTTCTACTTTATCTAGCTTCTCTATCACTTGGTTTCTTTCATAGTCTACTTTATCTCAGTCCTTCTATCACTTGGCTTTTCTTTATAGTTCACTTTATTCTAGTTTCTTCATTACTTGGTTCTTCTTTTATAGTTCACTTTATTCTAGTTCTTCTATCACTTGGTTTCTTTTATAGTCTACTTTATTTAGTTCTTCTATCACTTGGTTTTTCTTTTATAGTTCATTTTGTCTAGTTCTTCTATCACTTGGTTTTTCTTTCATAGTTCACTTTATTCTAGTTCTTTATCACTTGGTTTTCTTTCTATAGTTCTACTTTATCTAGTCTCTTCTATCATTTGGTTTCTCTCTATAGTCTCACTTTATTCTAGTCTCTTCATTACTTGGTTCTCTTTCTATAGTCTACTTTTACTCTAGTTCTTTCATTACTTCTGGCTTTCTCTTTCTATAGTTCCACTTTCATTCAGTTCTCTTCATCACTTGGTTTCTCATTATTTATAGTCTTACTCTATCTCAGTTCTTCTATCACTTGGTTTCTCTTATAGTTCACTTTATTCTAGCTCTCTATCACTTGGTTTCTTTTTTATAGTTCTACTTATCTAGTCTCTTCATTACTTGGTTTTCTTTATAGTCCACTTATCTAGTTCCTCTCATCACTTGGCTTTCTTTATAGTTCACTTTATCTAGTTCTTCATCACTTGGCTTCTTCTTTATAGTCTACTTTATTCAGTTCTTCATTACTTGGTTTTTTTATAGTTCACTTTTATCTAGTCTCTTCTATCATTGTTGCTTTCTTTTATAGTCTCACTTTATCTTAGTTCTTCATTACTTGGCTTTTCATAGTCTATTTATTCAGTCTCTCTATCATTTGGCTTTTCATAGTGTCTACTTTATCTCAGTCTCTCTATCACTTGGTTTCTTCTTCATAGTTCACTTCTATTCTAGTCTCTCTATCACTTGGTTTTCTCATAGTCTCACTTTATTCTAGTTCTTCATTACTTGG
>CM065590.1:143337849-143556482 GCA_033119425.1 Bufotes viridis | reverse complement strand
TTTTTTTCTGGCTGACAGTATTGGACAAAGTAGTGGCACTGGCTAGCCTATCTGGAACAGCACATTAATGGGATTTGCTATCCAAGTGGGTTACTTTCAGTTTCACCACTGATATATTAAATATCTTTGCAGTTAGTATGGGTGACACAAGCACAGCCAAACCCCTGATGTAGTATATCTATGAAAAAATCGACTATTACATTAGATTAATGGACGTTGTGGCAGCTTTTGCTGTAGCACCACAAGTCCCAAAATAGCCGCCGCCTATCAGCCAAGTAACATGTGCCAGAAAACAGTCTGCCCAGCCAGAAAAAAAATAGACTTTGACTGAGCAGCTGAATCGCTGTTGTTCTGATTCACAGGTGTAGATTTTTCACTTCTTTGGAGCTTTGGTTTACACTCTGTGGCAGCAAGTGTTGGCGCACCACAAGTCCCAAAATGGCCACCGCCGGTCAGCCCAGTTACATGTGCCAGTAAAAATCGCTCTGGCCAGTCTCAACAAAATAGTGACTTTCAGTGAACAGCTCAGCTGAGTTGTTCTGATGCACAGGTGTAGAAAGGTAGATCATTCAATCACTTCTTTATCCCTGCCTATCTCGCCCTCACAGAAGCTGCATCCTCTCCCTACACTAGTCAGAGCAGTGTGACGTGCGGCGCTACGTGACTCCAGCTTAAATAGAGGCTGGGTCACATGCTGCACTTGGCCAATCACAGCCATGCCATTAGTAGGCATGGCTGTGATGGGCTCTTAGGGCAAGAAGTAAAACGCTAGCTGATTGGCTGCTATGCAGCCCTTCAGAAAGCGGGAAGAAATCGACGAACACCGGACCCGAACCAGAACTTTTTTGAAAATGTCCGTGTTCGGGTCCGTGTCACAGACACCCCAAAATTCGGTGCGGACCCGAACGATATTCGAACTGTTCGCTCAACACTACGCATATTCAATTATCGTCTGTCTCGTGCACGTCGATATGTTAAATGTGCTTTCGGAATACTCTCCAATAAATGGAGAGTGTTCATGTCATCCTTGCAAATGAGTCCGCAAAATGCCACCCTGGTGATACAGGCATGTGTGATTTTACACAACTTCACCAGGATTCATGATGTACCCTCTGAACCTGAAGTGGCCCCTTTTCCAACAACAACATCTGTTGGTTTAGACCATAATCCAGAAGGAAGGCCTGGATCTGCTAGACTAGCAGTTCGAGAACTCTTTGCTAATTACTTCATAAGTCCAGAGGGTGCATTGTCGTGGCAGCTGAACAGCATTCGTGGTACTCGAAGATAAATCTATGGTGATGGTATTCCAAATTTAATCAAATTTAATTTTTTTAGTTAGTTAGGTCCCATGGTTTTAGTTTAGATAGGGACTCACAAGATGATGAGGACCCTTGACGTGGGTTGTGAGCTTAGGTTTTAAAAAAAATCATATAATTTTTTTATGATTTTCATTAAAACTGACTAATTCCTCATCGATCACCATTCACGTCTTTGAATAACCTCAAAATGATTGGCGCCATTATTAAATAAAATAAGTTTGATGTTTGTTTTTTTTACATTTTTAAAAGATACCTATTTTACAATTCTAAACACCACCATGCATTCTGAATGGAGAGAATTCCGTCCATATTATTGTTATGGTTTAGTTTATTAATAAGATGTAAAATATGTTATGCTTATTGTTATTTATGAAATGTTGAGTTCTTATTTTGGTATGGCAGAGTTTGCTAATTAAAAATCATTTTTCGTCCTCACTTTCTTTAAAAAAGCCCCAGACTGCGGAACAACTACCCCTTGGCAAGGGAGATTTGCGCAAGGGGGAACAGTTGCGGGCCTGTTTGTGGCCAGCCTTCTCCCTTTCGCCACCCCACAGCCTCTTACAGCCAGTTACGGTGCTGTGGATCCCTCCCCCTCTGTCCTGCTGTCCTCGCTCTACTTTCCACCTTCCTAGGTTGGGTCAGTGATGTCATCGTCCCCCATCTCCAAATCCACTTCCTCACTCTGGTCATCCTCCTGACTTGTGTTGACCTAACAAAACCCTACTTATTAACAACTGTCAATAAGTAGGGTTATTGACAAATGTGTTATTCCTTCCCCCACATAATCTTCTTCTGACTTTGGAGGCTGAAGAGTTTGCAGATCACTGATATCTTCATGTCCCTCTTCAGGGAGGGTCAGCTCACCTGCAGGCCCTCACCTACAATTTTTTGGGCGTCAGCTCACATAGTATATTATTTTCTATGTTTCAGACTTGGAAGGAAACATAATTTGTTTTCCTTCAGCAGTGAATCTTTCACACATGGGTTTTTTGCAGAATTCGGGTTTTTATATAGTTGCACTGGGGTAAATATTTCAAACTTTTTACCTAGCCGCTGCTGAACTACATTGCCTGTGTTCAATCTGCAGAGTAATGTTAGCGCATGCAAAATATAGCTGTGAAATGCAATGTAATTTTTTTTATAGTCGATGCTGACGACCATTCACTGCTCTAACTCTGCTATGTGACGTTAGTGTTGTCTCTAACCCCCCAAAAAAATTTGAAATTGAAATTGGTCATTCTTGTGGTAAGAGAAGAGGACGAAACAGGCGGCACTGAACCACTTCTTGCGAATACTTCAGGTTTATTCAACGTTAAAACAAGGCAATTGCTGGACACTGATACCTGTGCAGTGTCCCGCAATTGCCTTGTTTAACGCTGAATAAACCTGAAGTATTCGCAGAAGTGGGTGAGTTCCGCCTGTTTCGTCCTCTTCTCTTAACACAAGTTTATATTACCGTATTTTTCGCCCTATAAGACGCACCGGCCTATAAGACGCACCTGGGTTTTGAGGAGAAAAATAAGAAAATAAATATTTTTAACCAAACGGTGTGCTTTTGAAGTAATGGTGGTCTGTGCATGACAGTATTATGGGGGGATCTGTGGATGGCACTGTTATGTGGGGGAGATGTGGATGGCACTGTTATGGGGGATCTGTGGATGACACTGTGATGGGGGATCTGTGGATAGCACTGTAATGGGGGGATCTGTGGATAGCACTGTGATGGGGGATCTGTGGATAGCACTGTGATGGGGGATCTGTGGATAGCACTGTGATGGGGGATCTGTGGATAGCACTGTGATGGGGGATCTGTGGATAGCACTGTGATGGGGGCATTTATGAATGACACTGTAATGGATTGATCTGTGGATGACACATATATAGCATCTTATGCTATATGTGTCATCCACAGATCACCCCAACTACAGTGTCATCCACAGGTGCCCCCATTACATTGCTATCCAAAGATATACCATTTATAATCTTTATTAATGTCCCTTATTCCCTATAATCCCAGTACAGTAGCTGTATGCTAACCTGCTATACCGATCCTCTAGCAGGCAGAGCGGTGCGGCGGCAGGCTGCTGTGTAACGTCCTCACTGACGCCATCTGCCTGCTCCTCCTGCTTCATTCATAAAGTGAAAGGAGCAGGCAGATGACGCCAGTGAGGACGTTACACAGCAGCCTGCCGCCGCACCGCTCTGCCTGCTAGAGGATCGGTATAGCAGGTTAGCATACAGCTACTGTACTGGGATTATAGGGAATAAGGGGACATTAATAAAGATTATAAATAGTATAAAAGCAGTCACGCTGTGAGCGGCGGGCCGCCCGCCGCGTGTTGACAGGCTCCGCCCCCTCCTCCTTCCATGCTGATACATCGCAGGCTGTGCGATGTATCAGCTTTAACTATAGGAAAATGGTAGTATTCGCCATATAAGACGCACTGCCATTTTCCCCCCACTTTTGGGGGGAAAAAAGTGCGTCTTATATGGCGAAAAATACGGTATATACTTTTTTGGCTGAGCACCACCCTATCTTTGAATGACTCACATGTCAACATATGCAGGCTGAGAAGTCTGAATTGCTGGGAGTGAAATCCGCAGATAGCAGTGCCGACAGCGCTTTTCTCTACCGCATATTACTGAAATTCGTCATTCTTTCTAGCTAGCCTG
Source organism: Bufotes viridis (assembly GCA_033119425.1). NCBI lineage: Eukaryota > Metazoa > Chordata > Amphibia > Anura > Bufonidae > Bufotes > Bufotes viridis. The sequence continues at coordinate 143,552,490 of CM065590.1, read as the reverse complement.
TGATGACCGGGTCACTTAACTTCTTAGATGGTCAGATCAGCAGGTCCTTGCTCCGAATGTTTTGGAGAGTCACCTGCAGGCCATCAGGGATAATTTTCCAAGGGTGTGTTTATAATGCCCTCCTTTATCTGTGAGAAAGGGTGTACTGGAGTGCCGGTTCCTTGTAATACTTGGCAGACCTTTCACTTAGTGCATAGGCGTAGGAGTCCCACTACCTGAACTATTGTACCACAATGTGAATGAGGCCCACCTTTATGTGAAATACAGGAAATACAGGCTGTATCGGAGTGCTTCTTCCTTGTAATTGTTGGCAGCACTTGCACACTTGCACTGTATATACAATTAAATATATTGGAAAGAATGTTTCCTAACAATTTTTCTAGTAAAATATTTTTTTTTTAATTTTTTTTTTTTTTTGAGGGGGTTGTGCGTATTTTCTTCAGTCTTTAAAAGTGGCGTACAACTCGGAGAACATAGTTCCGAGCAGCGACATTGGAGTCCAAGATGCATCCAGACATGGTCCCCCTGCTGTTCCTTTCATAGGTGTTTCCATCACTTTCAGACCTTTTCCTATGAACCAGGCACCCTCCCCTCATCCGAGCAGGGGGTGGCTGGTTGTCTTTCATTGACTTCCATTTAACTCGGGTGCTCAGCGAGCGCACGAATATCACTATGTGTTTGGCCCGAGTACCCGAACACCCGAACTCTTTGGTGCTCGCTCATCACTATTCATGACCTTAAAGTCAAACGTACTTGGGTTCTTCAGCAGAATAATGATCCGAAGCACACCAGCAAGTCCATGGCTGAAGAACAACAAAATGAAGGTTCTGGAGTGGATTAGTCAAAGTCCGATTGAGATGCTGTGGCACATACCTTAAACAGGCCGTTCATACTCGAAAACCCTCCAATGTGGCTGAATTAAAACAATTCTCCAAAAATAGCAGGCCAAAATCCCTCCACAGAGATGTGAAAAACGAATTGGCAGTTATCTCAAACACATGATTGGAGTTGTTGCTGCCAAGGATGGCACAACTATTTATTAATTTTAGGGGGCATTTACTCTAACACATAGGGTCAAGTGGGTTTGGATAGCTTTTTTCTCATAATAAATGAAATAATCATTTAAAAAATGCATTTTTGTGTTTACTCAGGTTATCTTTTGAAATGATATTGAAATGTGTTTGATGATCTGAAACATTTAAGTGTGACAAAATGAAAAGGAAATCTGTAAGGGGGGCAAATACTTTTTTTCAGCACTGTATTTAATAATTTTAGAAAGTTATGTAAAGTTAACCTGCTCATACAAGTTAATCTAATGAGATTAATTTTATTCCTAAATAACTAACAATGCACATTTTAGTCTAAAGTAACAATAGATGATATGCTCCTTAAAAGTGTGCCATAAGCAGTTTTCTTTTCAAAAACAGCAGAACAGAGAGAATAAACTGATGGTTTAAGTGCATAAGGTCATAACTGCAGAATAAAGGCCGAAAATGGTACAAATTGGTACATGAATTTCTTGTTGCAATGCTCAGTTGAAGTAATAGGAGTTACAGAAATTTTGTTGTAAAAGGTCTCGACACCCTAGAAGCATTAGAACACGTAACTAGAAAGTAGGGCAGGAAGGGATGAGAGACTTGGGAGGGGGGCGCTGTCTCTTGGACGAGCCCTAGAAAACTGGTTTAATGGAATATCTGAGAAAGGACAACTAGGATAGTTGAGGCAAATGTGGTGTTCAATGTTTATTTAAAGTGGGGATATAGGTGTGAACCAATGAAGATTAGAGGGGAGCAAACTGAAGAACCGACGGGAACTGCCATAAGCAGTTTTCATAATAAGAAAAAAATATTCTGTCAATCACAGAGAATGTCGTAATTTAAGATGTGCCAAAGCAGCTGTTCTATAGTGTTTTCATTAACATCCCTAAACTATGTGTGATTTCCAATGCTGCAGCTTTAAAGAGGACCTGTCACCGAACCCGGACTTTTTCACCGAAGTTTCGGGTGATTTTATTATTTTCCTGTTATAACATGGTTATACCGGAAAATAATAGCATTCTTAAGATAGAATGCTAAATAAATTGGCCATTGAGGGGTTAAAAATAATTTAAAAAACTCACCTCATCCATAATGTTGAGAGCGAATATTCGAATAGCGAATTTTAATCGCGAATATCGCAACTTCGAGAATTTGCGAATATTTAGAATATAGTGCCATATATTCGTAATTATGAATATTTGTCCTTTTTTTCCATCTGAACACATGATTCCTCCCTGCTTATTGCTTGTGGGCCAATGAGAAGGCAGCAATGTCAAGTTCACAACAATACTTAGTGCACCAATCAGTAATATGTAGTCAGACCTGCTAAAATGTGAAGTTACATGTAGTGCGAAAATCGCAAATATATTGAAGCACTCTATCTGCTGTGACACAGTGAGAGGTTTGGTGGTAAAAAACAGGTATTTTCCTCTCAGCCTGTGCTGCTGGGTTGATTGCAGCCAGGTGAGGGCAAATACTGGACCGGATTTTAGGTGCCGGTCCAGGTTTTTTTGGGTTAATACCTAGCTGCCTTTAAAAGACAGCTGGGTTTATGCAAAGCTCTCTCTGTGTGTGGGATCTGAGCCCTGTGCTGGGCTGAAAAGCTGAGACCTGTGTGTCAGGAGAGCAGGCCATGTAAAGACGGTCAGTGGACTTTTTGTGTTGCCGAGCATTCAGCCAGGTGTGAACTGACACCTAGGATTTGAGGTGATTTAACCTGGAAACTGCTGGTGTTCCGTGGAGCTCTCAGGGCTGGAAGCAAGACCTTACAAAGAGGCGTGCAGTCTGCCTGGAAGCGTGAGGTTGGACTTTCCTGCGGCTGGGCTGACAGCCAGGTGTGAACACGCACCTAAACCACACAGGTGAATTTGATTCAGTCTTGGACTTTTGTTTTGCCTCAAGTTTTTGCTATGTGTGTGAAGTAACACTAAGTGACTGTTTTGAGTTTTGTTTGTGCAAGTGTGAAATAAAACACTGTTTGCTGCACTACCTGGACTCTCTTTGCCTCTATACTGCACCCGCACCGCTGTCTACCAGAGCAACTCCCCACATTGCATATAAAGCTATTGTAATGTTCTGCTGTGCCAACCATTTTCTCCAGTCTCAGGATAAACTGAGGAAACTTCTAGCAGCTTGAAAAATGTAGCCAAAGTGACACACGCCTTTATTTCGTGTTACGAATTCACATTATGCGATTTTTCGAAATCAAGAGAACAATCTCAAATACAAATATTTGCGAATATATGACGAATATTAGAATATTCGTCATATATTCGCAAATATTTGTATTTGAGATTGTTTCATGAAATACTGCGAATTCGAATATTGCCCCTGCCAATCATCACTACTCATCCACTTGATCACGCAGCCGGTATCCTCTTCTTTCTTCAGGACCTGCAAAAGGACTTGAGATGACCACGTGGTGAGCGCGGTGACATCATTGCAGGTCCTGCTGAATGAATATAGAAGAATCTTCTATCTATCTTCATTAAGCAGGACCTGTTATAACGGAAAATAGTAAAATCACCCAAACACCGAACCAGAAACCGAACTTCAGTGAAAAAGTCTGGGTCCGGGTACCCGAACTTGCAAAGTTCGGTACGAACCCGAACTTTGCAGTTCAGGTTTACTCAACTCCACCTATAATATTCTGGGCATGCTGGGAGATGTAGTTCTCTCTTCTTAGGCTGGGTTCACATCACAGTTTAGCTTGACTTTTTTCCATCTAAAAACCCGGATCTGAGACGGAAATGGCTCAAACGGACGCCAAATATGCAGAACTGATGCTTGAAATACAGGATAAGTTTTTTTCTGTTCTTATAATGGATCAGTAAAGTGAACTCAGCTTTATGCTCACACTGTGTAATATCCACTTGTATACAACAGCCTGGACATGCTGGGATTTGTAGTTATCGTCACATTTACCCCTTCCTGTGTTGCCCCCTAATTTCCAATAATAACATTCTGGTGATGATGAGACTTGTAGTTCCCTTGGCACTATTATAATGTTCTGCAGCAGCTGAGGTGTGTATTAGGAGGTTCTTCAGCTGCTGAGGTGTGTGTTATGATCTGCAGCTGCTGAGGTGTGTATTATGAGGTTCTGCAGCAGCTGAGGTGTGTTATGATGTTCTGCAGCAACTGAGGTGTAGAAGAAGTTTCTGCAGCAGCTAAGGTGTGTATTGGGAGGTTCGGCAGCAGCTGAGGTGTGTATTATGAGGTTCTGCAGCAGCTGCACTTTGTATTTGGAAGTTCTGCAGCAGCTGAGGTATGTGTTAGTAGGTTCTGTAGCAGCTGAGATGTGTTAGGAGGTTCTGCAGCAGCTAAGGTGTATAAGGAGGTTCTACAGCAGCTGAGTTGTGTATTATGAGGGTCTACAGCAGCTGATGTGTGTATTATGATATTCTGCAGCAGCTGAGGTGTGTATAATGAGGTTCTGTAGCGGCTGAGGTGTATATTATGCGGTTCTGCAGCAGCTGAGGTGTGTATTATGAGGTTCTACAGCAGCTGAGGTGTGTATTATGATATTCTACAGCAGATGAGGTGTGCATTAGGAGGTTCTGCAGCAGCTGAGGTACATCAGTTGTGACTGGATTAAATCTTTTAGTCTGCACTTTGTAAAATGTCCCTGTCCTGTTCCTCTGCCAGCATGCATTGTACTGTGACCTGACTGACCAATCTGGACCCGACTTGATCTAGCAGCATCACCAGTCCAGACTCCAGTCCTGCTCCGTGGAGATCTGCCCCCGACCCTGACTGCGCTTTATCAGCAGCACAAACAGTAACACTCAGTTCACACTTTCGCGTAAAACGACGCGTTCGAACGCACATAAAAACGCACAACAGTACAGGAACCATGCATTCCAATGGGGGTGGTTCACACTTGCGCGTTTTTATGCGCGTTCGTAGGCGCCTATAAACGTCCGACGCATAAGCAAGTATGTTTGCGTTAATTCGGGCTTTTTTCGAGCGTTTGGTGCCAATAGACTTCAATGGGAAACGCGATAGGCGTGTTGTTCGGGCGTTTGTGCAGCGTAAAACGCGCCTATGGATGCGCGTTTTACAAAGTTTGCAACATGCTGAATCAGCCACCATGGAATGTCACACCTCTAAAGCACTCAGATTGGCCAAACTATATCATTGGTCATTGGCCAACTATGCAGTCAATCACATAAACGCGCGTCAAACGCGCCTACACTATTTACCAAAACGCTTGAAAAAACGCGCCTAAACGCCCATCTTGAACGCGCATAAAACGATAGGCTTCTAAACGCTCAGGTCTGAACCCAGTGTTAGTCAGCATTGGGGAGGAGGTGAAGCAGGAGCAGGCACAGTCCATGGGGGAAGGATGCCACAGTATATAAAGTAGCAGCTGCAGGCATAAGTCATCGGGTGAGGCTAGGTAATCATGTGCAGTTGGATTTTGATATCCTGCTCCAGCATACCAGCAGAACACCAGAATCGCCAGATCCAGTATATGCCCAACACTGCTGGCACCTGCCGGATCCCATTCACAATAATGGGGTCATTTCAGATCCCTCATGCAGAGTTATTTTGCCTTTTGTTTTGCCAGAATCTGCAACGGAGGCTTCTGCTGGAACCTCTGCAGCAGACATGCATAAGGGGTGCTATGGGTCACTTACAAGGGGGCCCAATTCAGATTCTTGCCATGGGACCCAGTCATTTCTATGTACGCCCCTGACCCAGACTACTACTAGGCCAGTGCAATACTAGTGCTAAACTGCAGCCAACCAACCTGCCTCCATTATCCTTACTGGAACCAGAAGACTGCACATAGTAATAGAGACTTGTATATATTTAATTCTGGCCTCATTCTTCAGTACTACATTACCACTACACCTGTCAGTGCCGTAGCGTGGGTTGCCAGCATCGGGAAAGCCAAGTATTGTGCCCCCCCCCCCCTCCCCAACCTGTGGCCATGACACTTTTTTTTTACAGATAATGTAGTAGATATCACTTGCAGTCATACGTAACACCACAGATAACACAGTGATCACTCTCTGAGTACAGATAAGGTAGAAGATGGGTGTGAGCCCCCAGAATTCAGAACACGTGCAGTGTGACCTGAAGTCTGGGGCCAGGCTGCTACAGTGTGGGTTAAATTCTATATCCACCCTCCCATCACTACAAATCATACAGGGTAATACAGCGCCCCATACCTCTTACATCCAGTGATGTCTCCTTTGATCTAGATGTTCTCTTTACTCCTCTTCTCCTTTCAGACGAGACCACAATTTTTCAGTTATTTCTTGTCTCTGCAGTTTGACAAAAAAATCTTAGTTTACTACTTTTCCATCATCCTCCCATCTTCTGGACAAATCATCATACCACCCCCAATACTGTGCCGCTGTGCTCCCTAATACTATACTGCAGAAATAGATAAACCCCCTGAAAATACTAGTGCCACACAGATAGTGCCCTCTTTAATAATTATTGGCACACAATGCCCTAAAATAACTGTGCCCAGCAAATAGTGCCCTTAACACTAATAGTGTAAACATAATGTCCACCAAAAATAATTGTGCTAAGCTGATACTGTGCAAAAGTGCCCCACAGTAATTGTTCTCCCAAAAGTCCCACTAATAGTAATATTTCTCTGCTAGAGCACACTTAGTGGTAATAGTGCTCTTTCAGTGCCCCCAACATGTCCCTACTGTGCCCCAGAGGTAATAATGCTCCCATAATGCCCATACTAGTAATCATGTTCCGCATACACCCCCAGTAGTAAAAAAGCCCACCATAATGCCCCCTCTCCAGTAGTAGTAATTCTCCTTTAATGTGACAGTACAAAAATTGCCCCCTTTTAATGTCCCCAGTTGAGCTAATGTCCCCTTTCACTTCTACCCTAGCGACATGGTACCTCCATAACAATGCCCACCATTGTGCCTCCATAACAATGACAGCCACTTGCCACTTCTACCCTAGACATGGTACCTTCATAACAGTGCCCACCATAGTGCTTTCATAACACAATGACAGCCACTTGTCACTTCTACCCTAGACATGGTACCTTCATAACAGTACCAACCATAGTGCTTCCATAACAATGACAGCCACTTGTCACTTCTAGCCTAGACATGGTACCTTCATAACAGTACCAACCATAGTGCTCCTCTCCATATTGTACCATATAAAAAAATAAACACTTATACTTACCTCCATCAGGCTGGCAGTGATGTGATGCAAGCCTTTTCCGGCCTGTGGCCTGCGATGTACAGCTCAGGCGGCGTGATGAGGTCATCGCACCGCCTGCACCGGCCTCTGATAGCCTGCAGGAGTTGATGGAAACACCATTGAAATGGTTCAGGAACAGCATGGGGAGGATGTCTGGGTGCATCTTGGTCTCCCAGGTTGCTGCTTGTTGCTCAATAACTTGCATCCATGTTGATACGCCATGTGTTATATGGAATGTTATGTCCTGCATGAAGTGGGCCTGGAAAATGCTAGTGAGGGTACTGTGAAAGGCATTGCACCAAGGTGAGGGAAATGCCATCTATACACAGGCTCTGGGCATTGCTGTATACTGGTGTGAGAAGGCGCAGGTGGCCTACAGTAGAGCCAGGGGAGTTGCCTCAGGCAGGGTACGATGGGCAAGTCAGTGGCATTGGGCACAGAGAAAGCGCACTGCGGATATGCTGCAATGTATGTATGCTGCAATGAGTTTGGCGTAGCAGCCAACAAACGTGCGGAGAGGAGACTCGAGCATCACGCTTGAACACACGCGGTGTTCGGCCGAACATTGGGATGTGCTGAGCATCGCGATGCTCGAATCAAAATGGTGTTCGGGCGAGCATGCTCGCCCAACACTAGTGCGCAGCACAGGCCGAGAAGTCATTATTACAAAACTGAAACAACCTATTTCGAGGGCTCGGTAAGCAGTGTGAAAAAAGTTAAATTTCAGTATATAACTATAGATTCAGTTTAAGAGATGTGATTATTTTCAGCCGAGATGTGCCAAATTCTAATCCTAAAGTTCAAAGACCAATCGTACCTGTACTTTCAGCAGAGTATGAACTAAAAGAATGGTCTTGTAGTATATGCTTCTCTGGGCTTACAAATGTGTTTTAGTGTTCATTCAGTGCATGTTTTGGTTTGACAGCCGTGCTCATGCAGCATCCTCACTTGCAATTCACAAGAGCTCTGGGGACGGGTCCACAGCTCTGAAGTCTACCAGCACTACACTTAGTGAGACTTTACTGCCCAAAAGTATTCACCTCCTTTGACTTTTTTCGTGTTTTCTTACATTACAGCCTTTTGTTCAATGTTTTGTTAATTTGAATTAATTAGAATTTTATGTGATGGATCAGAACAAAATAGTCCAAGTTGGTGAAGTGAAATGAGAAAAATATATGAATAAGGCTCCATTCACACCTTCGTAAGTGTTTTGCGGATGCGCAAATTGCGGATCTGCAAAACACGGACAACGGCAGTGTACACATGGCCTGCATTATAATAGAAAATGCCTATTCTTGTCCGCTTTTGCAGACAAGAATAGGACATGTTCTATTTTTTTGCGGAAACGGAAGTGCGAATGCAGAAGTGCGGATCATTCCGGCACCATTAAAAATGGATGCGGAAACATTTTGCAGACATGTGAATAGACCCTAAAACTATTGTTTAGAAATAGAAAACAGAAAATTGTCATGTGCGTATGTATTCACCGCCTTTGTTAGGAAGCCCATAAAAAGCTCTGGTGCAACCAATTACCTTCAGAAGTCACATAATTAGTGAAATGATGTCCACTTTTGTGCAATCTAAGTGTCACATGATCTGTCATTACATATACACACCTTTTTTGAAAGGCCCCAGGGGCTGCAACACCTAAGCAAGAGACATCACTAACCAAACACTGCCATGAAGACCAAGGAACTCTTCAAACAAGTAAGGGACAATGTTGTTGACAAGTAAAACTCAGGGTGAAGTTATAAAAAAATATTCAAATCTTTGATGGTCCCCAAGAGCACCATCAAATCTATCATAACCAAATGGAAAGAACATGGCACAACAGCAAACCTGCCAAGAGACGGCTGCCCACCAAAACTCACGGACTGGTTAAGGAGGGCATTATTCAGAGAGGCAGCACAGAGACCTAAGGTAACCCTGAAGGAGTTGCAGAGTTCCACAGCAGAGACTTGAGTATCTGTATATAGGACGACAATAAGCCATACGCTCCATAGAGTTGGACTTTATGGCAGAGTGGCCAGAAGAAAGCCAAAAAGCCAAAAACAAAAAGTCAAGTCGTGAGTTTGCGAAAAGGCATGTAGGAGACTCCCAAAATGTATGACGGAAGGTGCTCTGGTCTGATAAGACTAAAATTGAACTTTTTGGCCATCAACGAAAACGTTATATCTGGCGCAAACCCAACACATAACATCACCCAAAGAACACCATCTCACCATCTGTAGGGATGTTTTTCAGCAGCGGGGACTGGGAAACTGGTCAGAGTTGAGGGAAAGATGGATGGTGCTAAATACAGGGATATTCTTGAGCAAAACCTGTACCACTCTGTGTGTGATTTGAGACTAGGACGGAGGTTCACCTTCCAGCAGGACAATGATCCCAAACACACTGCTAAAGCAACACTTGAGTGGTTTAAGGGAAAACATGTAAATGTGTTGGAATGGCCTAGTCAAAGCCAAGATGTCACTCAAATAGAAAATTTGTGGTCAGACTTAAGGCTGGGAACACACCTAGGCGTTTCTGAATCGCGCGTATGACGCGCGTTTTACGCGCGTTTTTGGATGCTCGTTTATGTAACTAAGAAACGCGCGTCATACGCGCGAATCAGTGATTCTCCCCTATGGCAACATTGTCCATAAGCGCGTTAAAACGCCCCAAAGAAGCTCATGTACTTGTTTGGGCGTTGGGCGCTGTAAAACGCCCAAATGTGAACCATGCCCATAGGGAAGCATGGCTTTTCACATGTTGAGCGTTTTTCAGCGCGTATGAACGCGCTGAAAAACGCTCAGGTGTGTTCCCAGGGTAAAGATTGCTGTTCACAAGCGCAAACCATCCAACTTGAAGTAGCTAGAGCAGTTTTGCAATGGGGAATGGGCAAAAATCTGAGTGGTAAAATGTGGCAAGCTCATAGAGAATTATCCAAAGTGACTTATAGCTGTGATTGCTGCAAAATGCGGCTCTACAAAGTATTGACTTAGGGAAATGAATAGTTATGCACATTGACTTTTTCTGTTATTTTGTCCTATTTGTGGTTTGCTTCACAAAAAAAAAAAAAAATCTTCAAAATTGTGGGCATCTTCTATAAATTAAATGATGCAAATCCTCAAACAATCCATGTTAATTCCAGGTTAGGAGGCACCAAAACATAAAAAAACTCAGGGGATGAATACTTTTGCAAGACACTATGTCTATAGAAAAAAAAACAGGGGATAACAGCCCATTTACTTTGCAGAGGCTGTGTGCAGGGAAGGACACGTGCAGGAATGAAGGACATGATGATAAGTTGGTTGAGAGAGCTGTTTGTAGAAACAAAGGTAATTTCACACACTCATCCATCACTCCCCAGAAGGTCTATACTTTCAGTGCATGAGATCACTTACCTGTGAACCTGCTGTACAGCTCTCTCTCCCTTCTCCTCCTCCTCACCTCCTTCCTTCCTGCTTACTGCATTAACTATAGTTTGTATCTCCTGGTTTCTTCTCTGGATATATCCATCAATCCCCAGGCAGACTGTGTACTGTATTAGTGATGAGCGGCAGGGGCAATATTCCAATTTGCCATATTTCATGAATATTTGGGCAAATATTCGACATATATTCGCAAATTCACGAATTCCTGATCTTCAGGCATTATTTTCTTGATTGCGAAAATTAGCATTAAAAAAATTCACATAAAATTTGCATAAAAATTTGCAGACATATTTTACGAATATTCGCGATTACGAATATATTTTGAGATATTCTAAATATTCGCAAATTCTCAAAGTGCCGATATTCGCGTTTATAATTCGCAATTCGAATATTCGTGATCAACACTATACTGTATGTCAAGAGATGAATCCAGATGATAAAACTATAGTGGATTTAGACTTTTTTCACATCTGCGTCAAGCAGATCCAGCAGGCTGGCCTGGCTTGGAAGAGCTTGCCAGATCTGTTACCGCCGGACGCTGTCGTGCACTGCCAGAATTCTGTCCAGCCACATTCACTATAATGGGGACGGGTGGAGATCCGCCCGCAACCTGTTAAATATGGCAAGAAGTGGCTAGACAAATGCCACTGGGCGTAACAGCCTGCTGGATCTGCACACTGCAGACGTGAAACAGGCTTTACTTAGCAGAAGCTGTATACAGTACAGACAGTAGCAGGCAGGACATAGTCTGTGTAATGCAGGAGCACAAAAGACATGCTTCCACTTCTTGAAACCTGTTTCAGTGTCTCTGCTGCTAGAAATGGACTTCACTTAACAACCAGCAGTGGACAGCAACTTAGCAGGAACGGAGACCCCTCATGGCCAGCAATTGAAAGCATTTTCCAAAGTTAATAAAGCACTTTTGTTAAATAAAGTGATTAACATTTTTGCTATTTAAGACATTGGACATTCACATAAACATAAGTTGTGTGAAAGTACATTTAAGGTCCCTCGACAAAGCATGATTGAGCAGGCATTTGTTGGAACAAATAGTTTTTTCCCGATAATTACCTGCTCAGGAGGCAAGAGATGCATTCATATGCAACGGTCAACTCTATATGAGGGGGAAGAGGGTAGACGAGCGATTGCTGTTCCTATACATATTCATTGTGATTAGGAAGCACTTTACAGCACAATGTACTGACCCATAACAATGATTTAGATGAAAATGCCTTTATCTGATGAACTATAAAGGTTCTGAGCCGGCCTATGTAAATGAAGCATTACCATCCAGAAGTCTTGATCAAGATGATTTGGTAAAATGTAGTGCGAACTTTTATGAAACGTTTCAGGAATAACTGACATAGAGCTTCTCTTGAAAACAATATAATGTTATTACACAGAACTAAATGACAGTGATGTAAAGTATTACTGTACAAGACGTGCACAAATTAACAATGCAAATTGCTTAAGTACTTTCGAGTTAACCATTAATCAATAGATATTTGTCTTCCTGCTGCAGTTTAGGACCCAGTATATCAGATATCCGTGTAGCACACGAATTGTAGACGATTTAAGAATTAATGAAAGATGTATATTCTGGTAATATGCCAAAGCACACAACAAAACACAACATGCTAAATGTTAGGCAGACAAGTGTTGAAAAGTAGAACATTGAGTTTCAATCAGTATAAGATTGAGTAAGTTACATAGAATTTTATGTTCTTTTGGGGACCCTAATAAAAAGTTTGGTTCAAACTAGCCAGGTCTATGGGTCATTGTCTTCAAATAGCCACCAATTGGTAGCAAGTACACCAGTGATGAAGCTCTGAAGTCATGGATCAGAACCAGTTGGTCAGTAAAATGATCTTCAAAGCAGAAGTGTAAGCATAAACAGAACCAGAAATCTGAGCAGAAGTGAAATTGGGGAGCTATATACAGATACAGTGACTGGGGCACAGCAAATAGGAAAATGGGTCAAAACAGGCAAGCAGAAAACAGCAAACATCAGGCTAAAGACAGTGCCTAAGAAGACAACTGATGCTCAGGCATGGGTCTGGAGGCCTGTGCCTGCTTTAAATTAGTTTTCAAGCTAGATTAGCATCTGGTTGCCATAGCAATGGAATGTTCAGGCCAATGGCATAGTTGGCATGTGCCAGTTGCCATGACTACTCGCCATACTCACCAACAACATGTAAAGAGAAATGCTTTTAATGGCCTACTCCAGTATTAAAGATGTTGCACAATATACCTGAGGATAGGTCATCAATATCAGCTTGATAGGGATCCAATATCAGCTTGGCAGTTGTTTGAAGAGTAAACTACATAGTAGAATGCAGGTAAACACTTAAGGGGATGCGGCTTTTGCATGAGCACTGTGGGGTCTTCGAACAGCTGATCAGCAGTTAGGCTGCGTGTCGGACCTCCATCAATCTTATATCCATGACCTATTGTCGCGGTAGGTGAGGGAAGGGAAGAAAGCCAAATACATCAACAGTAACAAAACACCAGACTAGGCTCCAAAGCTAGGGGAGAGGGAAAGGTCACCAACTGACAATCCCTAAGCCTTTCCCTGACTGCTGACTGCATGAGCAAATCCTAAAGGTGAAAGTACTCATGCGCTGGAACCTAAGTCCTGCTTAAACTGAAACAAACCCTCAGCTAGGCAGCAGGAGATAAGACAACCGGTTCCTTCCACCTTGAAGAAACCAGTGTCTCCCTGAGGCCTAGTCAGAACACACAACAAAAGGGAAGGAAGGAGGACTTAGCTTTAGACAGACAGGGAGCAGGAGATCCACCAAACACTAGCTGAGAACTCCAGGAGGAAATATAAACTGCAAGGGCTGCAGTGAGAGGCGGGTATAAATACAGCCATTAAACAGCTAATGGGCAGAGCCTGTGGAGAGGTGGGATCCTGCCCACAACAACAAACAGCAAATAAAAAGGAACAGATCTGTCAGATAGACTCACGTGCATAAAGTCTATCAGATCTTCTCAGGCCTCTCACAGGGCAGTCAGTGACACCTATCCTGAGGATAGGTCATCAGTATCCTAACACTATACAGCCCTTTAAGTCATCAGTGCTTACAATTGCTAGACCAAAGCCAGCAGGTACATCCTTCCTCCTAGTTTCTTCATAGACTAATGTATTCAAGAAAATTAGGATATAGCTTTTATGAAGATGATTTGGATCCACATTATGTTTTTACATTATTGATTAACAAAGCTTAACAACAGCCAAAAAGCCAGGGAATAGAGTAGATTCATGACTGAAACTTAATACCATTATGTTCACAAAAGACTGAAAATGTTGTCATAAAATTTTTAAGATTTACAAGCATCGTTAAGGGTGTTGTCTCAGGTTAAAGTATCTAACAGCAATAAAAAAAAAAAAAAGAGACACTTGTTCAATTCATTATTCCAGTCCAGCTGCTTTGCTGCTCATTGCTTCATTGCTTGTCCATTTACTTACCCTGCAGTGATGATTTCTGATATATCCATTGTGCCAACTATGACCAATCACTGGCTTCAGCGGTCTTCATCCCTGAGGTCAGTGATTGCAGTTGTCATGTACATGTACGTACAGTGTTCATTTTAGGACATGGTCAGATATCAGAGTCAACTATCAAAATAATGCCAATGTGACACCTGACACCTGACTCCTGACTCCTGACACCTGACTCCTGACACCTGACTCCTGACACCTGACACCTGACACCTGACTCCTGACTCCTGACACCTGACTCCTGACACCTGACTCCTGACTCCTGACACCTGACTCCTGACTCCTGACTCCTGACACCTGACTTCTGACACCTGACTCCTGACTCCTGACTCCTGACACCTGACCCCTGACTGAATTGAAGTTATGTGTGACCGCTGATATCTGACTACTGACAAAGTCAGGTGTCAGGGGTCAGCCTCACTATTAACTTTAGTTGCATCCTTCTTTTCATACACTGAAAGGCATAGATGAATAAAATGCCCAGTAAACCTTAACTGATCTTATAGCTCAGTGGTAGTTTGTATGTTTTGCGTCCAAAGACCATAGGTTCAAATCCCCTTTAATACTTCATTGTATTGTACATTAAATTAGTGCCCACTTTACAATGGTGCTGCCCATTTAATCTTTAATAAAAATAAAAAATGACTACTTACAGTACTCCTTGTCACCTGTTTAATGTAAAAAAAAGAAAATTCCAAGTTCATAATTTTAGTCAGGTTTAGACAGCAAAGGAGATTTGAACCTATGGTCTTTGGACGCAAAATGTACAAACTACCACTGAGCTATAAGATCAGTTAAGGTTTACTTGGCATTTTATTCATCTATGCCATTCAGTGTATGAAAAGAAGGATGAAACTAAAGTTAATGGTGAGGCAGACCCCTGACACCTGACTTTGTCAGTAGTCAGATATCAGCGGTCGCACATGACTTCATTTGCCACATATCTACAGTTTAATAAAAGTAATTTTTTTTAAGGGCTGGAAGGGGATTTGAACCCTAAGGTTCTAATCACCAGACAGATGCACTACCACTGAGCTATAAGATCAGTTAAGGTTTACTTGGCATTTTATTCATCTATGCCTTTCAGTGTATGAAAAGAAGGATGAAACTAAAGTTAATAGTGAGGCTGACCCCTGACACCTGACTTTGTCAGTAGTCAGATATCAGCGGTCGCACATGACTTCAATTTGCCTCATATCTACAGTTTAATAAAAGTAAATTTTTTAAGGGCTGGAAGGGGATTTGAACCCTAAGGTTCTAATCATGAAACAGATGCGCTACCACTGAGCTATAAGATCAGTTAATGTTTACTTGGCATTTTATTCATCTATGCCATTCAGTGTATGAAAAGAAGGATGAAACTAAAGTTAATAGTGAGACTGACCCCTGACACCTGACTTTGTCAGTAGTCAGATATCAGCGGTCGCACATGACGTCAATTTGCCTCATATCTACAGTTTAATAAAAGTAAATTTTTTTAAGAGCTGGAAGGGGATTTGAACCCTAAGGTTCTAATCACAAGACAGATGTGCTACCACTGAGCTATAAGTTCAGTTAAGGTTTACTTGGCATTTTATTCATCTATGCCTTTCAGTGTATGAAAAGAAGGATGAAACTAAAGTTAATAGTGAGGCTGACCCCTGACACCTGACTTTGTCAGTAGTCAGATATCAGCGGTCACACATAACTTCAATTCAGTCAGGGGTCAGGTGTCAGGAGTCAGGTGTAAGGAGTCAGGTGTCAGGAGTCAGGAGTCAGGTGTCAGGAGTCAGGAGTCAGGAGTCAGGTGTCAGGTGTCAGGAGTCAGGTGTCAGGTGTCAGGTGTCAGGAGTCAGGAGTCAGGTGACAGGAGTCAGGAGTCAGGTGTCAGGAGTCAGGTGTCACGAGTCAGGAGTCAAGTGTCAGGAGTTAGGTGTCAGGAGTCAGGTGTCAGGAGTCAGGTGTCAGGTGTCAGGAGTCAGGAGTCAGGTGTCAGGAGTCAGGTGTCAGGTGTCAGGAGTCAGGTGTCAGGAGTCAGGTGTCAGGAGTCAGGTGTCAGGTGTCAGGAGTCAGGTGTCAGGAGTCAGGTGTCAGGTGTCAGGTGTCACATTGGCATTATTTTGATAGTTGACTCTGATATCTGACCATGTCCTAAAATGAACACCGTATGTACGACATGTCATTGCTCTACAGAGGTAAATAGAAACCAGAGGAGACCACTTGACAACCACTGTTGGAGTGGGACTAACCTGGTGAGTATTGTTTTTCTTGTTTTATCACCTTCTCTGCAGTTAGAGAATTTTGAAAAACCCTAGACTGCCCATTTATAATAAAGATAAAATGACTACTATATACACATATAACTCATATGGATCCACATAAAAACTGATGAAAACAGTGGGTTCATACAGAGTGGTCTGCAATTAACTGCAACCAATAAAGGAACCCTGGTGGAAGACTTTAAATACAAATAAAGTATAGAATTGTATATACCATGTGCACAGGCCATAATGGTGGCACATGGAGATGTCATATCTCCTTACAGAGTAGGTATGGAAATATTCCTCCTTTGAGGAGATCACCTTCATAATATGGCTTCTAATAGAACATGCACATTTTTGCCATTTCAAACTGAATATGAGAAATTCTGACCATTTGAATCAATGTTCCACTTTTGTGATCAGCATAAAATAAAATCTGAAATTTATAAATGGATACATGGAGGCATAATTCAATTATTGTTTTACTACTTTGATGTTGAATATACCTCATTTGGCAATTGCATATAAATGAGACAATAAAATGCGATACGGTGCCTAATAAATTTAGGAGAATGAACACAAAGTATAACATTTATTTCCTAATTAACCAAGCGTATCATTTACTTTAGTACTGTAGCTTTCCCATGGGGCTATATTTTAATACTGAGAAAGTGAGATAAAGCTGCCTGTGTACAAAAATAGTTTTGTGGCATCTGTTTTGTAAGCTTGGAGAACATTAAGTCACCGATATCTAGCTTAGCTCCATAAAGTTTTCTGATGTTACAGAAAATATTATCCACACTATTATTTTTACAGTATGTCGAGGCTTTATGATACAATTAGCATCTCTTCCCTTGTTCCACTCTGATGTGATCTACAGTATATCAGACATAAATTCTGTGAAAACTTTTTAGTGACCTGTAGCAGAGGCGATAGCAGGGAGAATAGGAGTAGTTGTGGTGGCAAGGATGGGAGTAGTAGCACTCATGGTGACAGCCCTCACTGTGGTACACCCTGGGCATTGCATTGATGGGAGGGGTGCACCCCTTCTTCCCCTGGAAGCAATACATGGCTTTGGGGGTTCCTGCCTTTTTTTAGGTGGGTTGCCCATGGGATAGGTGAGTTTTGAGGTGAAAGGCAGGGGTCCTGAATGGTGGACACACACAACACAACATGGCAGCTATGCCAATGTTGGCGCATGCAATGATGAGGTTGCTCAGATATAAGGGGTAAACAAGCCAGATGCTCCCTGAGTCACTTCACGATTATAAACAGTGCTCTCTTCCCGTTTTAGCACCCTTTATGACAGACCAGAATCTACACTTTTCTTACTCAGCAGCTGTTGGCAAATTATGCTTCGATTCAAGGCTCATGCACACAACCATATTTTGTTTCCTTGTCTGTTCCGGTTTTTTTTGCTGATAGGATGCGGACCCATTCATTTCAATGGGTCATCATAAAATGCGGACAGCACGCCATGTGCTGCCCGCATCAGTATGTCAATTTTGTAGCCCAGCAAAAAAAAAATAGAGCATGTTCTATTTTTTTCTAGTTTAGGATAGGCATTATTACAATGGATCCGCAAAAATAACAGATCTGCAAAAAAACGGATGCCATACAGAATGTCATCCTTTTTTGCGGATCCGCAATTTGCGGACTGCAAAACACATACGGTCGTGTGCATTTAGCCTTATTCTTAGGCTAGCTGCTCATCTGAGATGTTCCAGTTCTGCTCTCTCTCACTTTACTACTAACTGAAACAGCAACCCCCTCTAGAGGAAGTGAATGGAACAGCCACCACCTAACTATGGTTACTATGGAGAAAACAAAGGTTCCAGCATTTTGGGTAAAAAACTTGGCGTTCACTTTATTTGTAATGGTCACAATTCACGGACGCGGACAGCATCTCCGTCCACCGCTAGGTTGACATGTTTCGGACTTGCTAGTCCTTACTCGTAACCCCATGGTTACTATGGACCTGACATTATGGGCCAGATTTATCATTAGCTAAAGTCACTTTAATGGAGTGAAAAAGTCGCAAAAAAATGCGCAATCGGTAAAATTGCGCATTTTTTTGCGACTTTTTCAAGCTCTGCACTAAGCTCTCCAGTTTTGTGAAAGTGGGCGTGTTGTCTTATGTAAATGAATCTCTAGACAGATTTACTATTGCAACCATTTAAAAAGTCGCAAAAAAGTCGCAAAAAAGTCGCAAAAAATTGCGCAATTTCACTCCAGGGGTGACCATGCTTATCTTATGCGACTTTTTAATAGAACATGCGACTTTTTTGTAAAGACGTGCGACTTTTGTAAAGCCGCTTACTGAAGGATAAACTGCTACCTTCAATCCACATTTATCACAGTATTAAAGGACCATTAATAAATCTGACTAACTAAAAGTGACTTTGGGCAGATGTAAAAGTGGAGGAAGATGGAAGTGTAATGATAAATCTGGCCCTATGTCTTCTTCATATACACAATAATTTTGCAAATATTTTAATCCCTCTTA
Source organism: Bufotes viridis (assembly GCA_033119425.1). Lineage (NCBI taxonomy): Eukaryota > Metazoa > Chordata > Amphibia > Anura > Bufonidae > Bufotes > Bufotes viridis. The sequence goes on along the minus strand of CM065590.1, from coordinate 143,533,594 downwards.
TGCAGTCGACTGTAGCATTAACCCTTTTAACAGTGAACCATGTGGCATTGGAACATTAACCTTTTAGGAGTGAACCATTGGGTCACTGCACCTTAGTATTGCAAAGTTTAATATGGAACAGATATTCCCAAATCGCCAGTCAAAATAGAAAAATTTTGGAAAACACTATTAATTCAAAACTCTATGGGCCAGATTTATCATTACACTTACATCTTACTCCACTTTTACATCTGCCCAAAGTCACTTTTAGTTAGTCAGATTTATTAATGGTCCTTTAATACTGTGATAAATGTGGATTGACGGTAGCAGTTTATCCTTCAGTAAGCGGCTTTACAAAAGTCGCACGTCTTTACAAAAAAGTCGCATGTTCTATTAAAAAGTCGCATAAGATAAGCATAGTCCCCCCTGGAGTGAAATTGCGCATTTTTTTGCGACTTTTTTGCGACTTTTTAAATGGTTGCAATAGTAAATCTGTCTAGAGATTCATTTACATAAGACAACACGCCCACTTTCACAAAACTGGAGAGCTTAGTGCAGAGCTTGAAAAAGTCGCAAAAATGCGCAATTTTACTGATTGTGCATTTTTTTTAGACTTTTTCACTCCATTAAAGTGACTTTAGCTAATGATAAATCTGGCCCTATGTTCTATTTTTTTCAACTTCTTTTTAACCTCATGACCTTACAATTACAGATGGTGGAAATGAATTACTTTTAAGAAGCATCTATTACCTCATACAATTGTGTCTGCTCCTTAGAGATATGAGAAGCTTGTAGTACATTTCTAGCACTAGTGGGACCTCTAAGCTTCACATTGCACAAGTGTACGTCAAATCAGATGAACTGTTGTTGTTTTTTCCTGTACATTAACGCTTTTGATCCATGAATTTCTCCTAGGAGCCTTTACAAAGTATTTCCAGGTCATGCAAGTAAATTACACAGCAGTGATCAGTAATAGTTCCATTAATCGTACATATCTAGTTGATCAGAGAAATAAAAACACAATAGGGGCCACTTATTAAGACCTGTGTTTTCCATGTCAATCTTAAAGAGGCTCTGTCACCAGGATCAACCCTATTAAACCAGGCATATAGCCTCGTGGGGTTGACCCAGCTGAGTAAAGCAATATTAGTATTTTTTTTTGTAGGTGGCAGCGTTTAGCAAAAATGTAAACTTTTATTTTATGCAAATAAGGCATTGGAGCATCAGGAGGCGGGCTTATGCGATTTGAGCACAACTCCAACGACGCCCCTAGTGCTCAATACAGACGCCTACATTGTTAAAAACATGCCCCTCTCCCTTAGATTGACCGCGATAGATGTGAAGGTGTGGGTTCTCTCACTGTTACACTCGCACAGTGGCATGTGTATATGGACAGCTGTACCTGGTAATGCGGTTCAGTCCCACTCAAGTCCCATCCAATGAGTGTAGTGGCTCGTTCATTCTGCTAATTGAGTCCCAGGGATGGGGCCCCAAGATCCAACGTGGACCTGCTATTTTAAGGATTATCAATGTTTAAATCCTGGAGGTCCGTTGAATGTATTTTTTCTGTAAAATATGTTTACACACGTGACATATTACTGCTGTCTATATTGCATTTCTCCTTTTTCTTCTTATACCTTATTGAATTTCTTATGGCACAAAATTAAGCATAGTCTTGTAATATGTGCTGCAAGGCCAACTAAACTGGAGATGACACTAAATATAAATGTCCAGTGATATTTTTAAACCTTAGGAACGTACATTTGTGGTATACAGAAAACAGGGACATATTTGTGCATTTTGTACAGAAGACATCTGTATGGTAAATCACAGCTGGGGCATCCAGTTATATATTAAATGTGGTATGTTCAGACCAAACTGTAATGTTTTAGAAACCAAGGACATTTCTAGACCAGAATTTACAATGACAAACTGCAGTGCAGGCACAGGTGGCAGCTATGGCAGAATTATCAGTTCATCTCAACTTCCAGGGTACCCAAGGGGCTGTAATTCAGGTAAAACAACTTCAGTTAATCACAGCCTTGTACTTTGCTTCCATCTAGTGGTACATCTTGTTTGTAGAGCTCTCTGAAACCTTGAAAATACTAGGGAAGCTGTAATATGACTGATACTGTAGTTAGACAGCTTAAACCTAAACCAAGCAAGCAGAAGATACTCCAAATGTATTCATTGGTGCATATTATGATACTTCTAATTTTAGACACTTTTACTGGGATGCAAAATGCATCTCCCTACTTTTTATAAGTTTTGGGTATGTTCACTTTTGGCAATGCAGCATAAGCCTGGATTTCTGCAAACTCCATTCACATGAGTGGCTCAAGAAATTTCCGAACAGCTTCTATGTGTGAACTCATCTTTATAAATTTCCATTACCTTGTATATGTTTATAATGATGAATAATACACGAATACTCATTATTCTCATTTAGTTCTTTTTTTAAAATATACGATAGCTGTACTATCCTTCGTTCACTGTGAATAAAGATGTTTTTGAGGGTTTAGCTGTCAGTCAAAGAGGATTGTCTTGTGGGTTTTCCTTCTGATTGTATTATTTGTGATAATTGGGGAATGGAGATAAAACTAAGACACTCTGAGACATCCAGCATTTGGTTTGCATCCACTCTTAAAGGGGTTATCCTATGACTAATGTAAAAAAGAGAAAATCAGGCATCATATAGGACATGACCATCTCTTTCTAACAAAACTGGAACCAGCCCTATACCTTACATGGGTCCAGAGATCTCCACATTCATTTCTCTGCTAGATTTATATCAAGCCGACAGCTCAAGGGGATTGTCTTTTCTGCTCCAGCTCAAGGGGAGTGTCTTTTCTGATGTAGCTAAGAGGGCGTGTCCATGCTCTCCCAATCACAATTCAGGAGGCAGTTGAAGGACGAAACAGACCATGTGCGGCCATCGCAGTGAGCAGGACAAAGAAATGAGAAACAAAATAAACAGCAGGTGAGCAGGTGGGGTATACACTAGTGTTGAGTGAGAATGCTCGGCCAAACACCAGCTCGGCTCGAGCATCGCTATGCTCGGCACATGGTGGTATATGGCCGAATACCGCATGCGCTCGAGCGCAATGCTCGAGTCTCCTCCCTGCACGTTTCCTGGCTGCTACACAGCCAATAAATGTGCAGATGAGTACTGCCCTCACTGTAATGCTGTAGCAATGTTGGTTACTGGCGTTACATTTATTGGCTGTCCGGAACGTGTCATCGGGTGCTATATAGCACCCAATAGCGTGTGTTCGCTCAGTCTTAGGGAGAGCTGTGAATAGGAAGGGACAGACAGTGATATTGGACTATTTTTTATTAGAAAAACTTTTCAGAGACCCAAAAATCCTTTTAAGGACTATTGTCTCTGACATAAATAATATGTATTTGTAGCACAGAAATATGTATTTGTAGCACAACCTGCGCTAAATTGCTAAAAATTTACAGACCCAAAAGTCCATTAAATGACTATTGTGTGTGGCAGCAGCAATATATATTTTTGCCACAACCTGTGATAAATTGCTAAAACTTTACAGTCCCAAAATTCCTTTTAAGGACTATTGTGAGTGGCAGCAAAATTATATTTTTTTAGTGCATCCTGCGCTAAATAGCGTCTAATAGGCTGCTGCGGACAGTAAAATTATCTGCGCCACATCTCCTGTGTAAAGTGTGTGCATACCAAAAAACATCCGTGACATCCAGAGTACTTTTTACGTAGATGGTGTCTGCTGTGGACAGTTAAATTTTCTGTGCCATATCTGCTGTGTAATGTGTGCGCATCCCAAAAATATCTGTGACATCCAGTGTACTTCTTCCGTAGACGGTGTCCGCTGCGGACAGTTAAATTAGCTGCGCCACATCTCCAGTGTAAAGTTTGCACATCCCAAAAATATCTGTGACATCCGGTGAACTTTTTCCGTAGACGGTGTCCGCTGCAGACAGTGACATTATATGCGCAACATCTCCTGTGTAAAGTGTGCGCATCCAAAAAATATCTGTGACATCCAGTGCACTTTTTAAATAGACAGTGTCCGCTACTGACAGTGATGTTACCAGTGCCACATCTCCAGTGCACCTTGTGCGCTGAAAAAATTGATCTGTGACATACAGTGTACTTTTTCAATAAACGGTGTCCGCTTCTGACAGTGACATTACCAGTGCCACATCTGCAGTGTAACGTGTGCGCATAAAATTTTTATCTGTGACATACAGTGTACTATTTCTGTAGACGCTGCGGACAGTGACATTACCTGTGGTACCTCTCCTGTATAACGTTTCCTCATCCCAAATACCTGTGACATTCTCTGTAATTTTTTATTAGCCGCTGGTGACAGCATTGACATTATCTGCAGGATATCTCCTGTATGACTTTTCCACATACCAAATACCTTTTAAAAATTTTTGCGCATACGCTTTCAAATCCTACGCTACTGTACGTGTGACATACTTTCAAGCATATGTAACATTTAAAATGAAGAAGGCGAGCAGTAAGGGACAGGAAAGTGGCAGTGATGCTTATGGTGCACGCAGAGGCCGTGGCCCTGGGCGCGGTGAAACTGTGCCTGCTGCCAGAGCACAAGAAAAACAATCATCCACGATACCTAGCTTCATGTCCCAGTTTGCAGGGCGGCGCAGGACACTACTCTTGAAGTCAGACCAGTGCAACCAGGTGGTCGGTTGGATTGCAGCGGATAATGCTTCCAGTCGGTTAAGCACCACCCTGTCTTCCACCAAGTCTGGTCTCAGTAGACAAGGCCCTTGCTTATCATTTTTTAGAGGGTCAGCTCCGCAGCAGGCCCTCACCTACAATCCTTTACAGGGTCAGCTCACCTTCAGACCCTCATCCGTAATGTTTTAGAGGGTCTGCTCAGCAGCAGGCCCCAGCCCCTAATGTTTTAGATGGTCAGAATAGCCCTTGCTCCAAATGTTTTTGAGGGTAACCAGCAGGCCATCAATCATAATTTTTCAAGGGTGTGTATATTGCCCTCCTGTATGTATATGAAAGGGTGTATTGTAGTTCCGTTCCTTGTAATTTTTGCCAACCCTTTCACTTAGTGCATAGGCTTTAAGAGTGTAGGAGTCCCACTACCTGAACAATTGTTCCACAATGTGAATGAGGGCCTCCTTTATGTGATATACAGTTTGTATTGGAGTGCCTCTTGCTTGTAATTTTTGGCAGAACTTGCACTTTATTTCCAAGTAAATATACAGGAAATAATTTTCCTAACAATTTTTCCTCTAAAATCGATCTTATCTTTGGTTTTGTGCGTATTTTTGTCAGTCTGTAAAAGTGGTGTACTACTCGGACAACATTGTTCCCAGCAGCGACCTGGGAGTCCAAGATGCATCCAGACATCCTCCCCATGCTGTTCCCGAACCATTTCAGTGGTGTTTTCATCAATTTCTCACCTTTTCCTATAAACCAGGAACCCTCCCCTCTTCAGAGCAGGGGGTGCCTGGTTTAATGCTCTGGTTCTCCCGTTGACTTCCATATAGCATCCCAGTGTGTCCGGCCCGAGCACCCGAGCACTTGGGTGCTCGATCAACACTAGTATACACATACATTTTTTTGAATAATTCAGTGGCTATGCTAAATTTTTCATTACATGCAATTGCAAAAGAATTAAGATCAAGGTGCTGGTTTGAAAACTGTAGAATATTTTTCATGGGTATGCTATCTATCTATTGTATCTAAAAGTTAAAATTATATTTGTTCTTCATAGGCTTCGACATGCCCTGATGGATATCAACCAAACTAAGCATAAATACTCTTCATGATCCTGCTTAAGATGCTGGAGTTTTATCAAGACCGGTCAACAGGGTTTTTGAAGGTATCAATAAAGTAATGTGTTTTTGATATATTATAAGTTTTTTACTGCATACTATTGTAATTGCTAAGCCAATGTTTCTCACTCTGCTTCTAATTTCCCCTGCATTTCGGTCTGCCTCTCATCTCCCTACATATGTTGTCTAAAAGACAAACTGTTTGTTGGCTATGGTAACCCATAACAGCACGACTTTCAATTTTGCCCATATCAATCAATCACAGCACAGCTTTCATTTTGCGAAAACCAACCAATCACAGCACTGCTTTTAGTTTACTTCAGTGCTTCTCAGTCTTCCTCTCATCTCCATGCATTGCTGTATCAAAAAAGGCAAACTGTTTGTTGCCCATAGTGATTAATCACAGGATAGCTTTCATTTTTGTCCATATCAACCACAGCATAGCTTTCATTTTTGCTCATAGCAACCAAAAATATAACAGCTTTGTGTGGTGCATGTTTAGACTGTCTAGTCCAGGGGTAGGCAACCTTTGGCTCTCAGCTGTTGTGAAATTACAACTCCCAGTATGAATAGTTGCTCTGCTCTTCTAAGAACTTACATAGAAATGAATGGAGCATGCTGGGAATTGTAGTTTCACAACAGCTGGGAGCCGAAGGTTGCTGATGCCTGGTCTAGTCCATGCTTATACACCTACTAGTTGCCTTACTTTGCCCAAAAACTATGGGCCAAGGAGAGATAGAGATTGCATAGGCATAAAGGGAGGATAAATATGCACTGCCAATGAACAACTACTAAAGGACATTTCCAGTAGCAACAACATGGAATAATTCGGCTAATTAGAAGTTAGGAATTCTATATTTTTAAAGAATGGGTATATTTGCAAAGATGAATGGTTTTATGTATAGATTACACAAAGCTACCAATGGGATCCTGGAAATATCACTTTAATGTCACCTATAACATCAAGGTTCAATGAGTCATGAAAAAAGACCTAGGTCTTTCATAAACAGTACATTTCTAGTCTTTTATTTCAAGAAACTGTAAAAATGTTGGTTACAAACAGAACTTCACTTCACCTTTAGTATACATCTTTCCCAAGTCCTAACACTGAATCTTGGTACTCAAATCCAAGACTAACAGTTAGGCTGAATTTAACAACAATGGGATGACCCCAAGAGCAACATACATGAAGCACATATTAACATTGACAGAAAACAAACCACTAAAATAAATTCACCAGTGGATGAGAGTCTGGGAAGAAGGAGATGATCCAGCAACTGAGTAGTTAACATATATATGGTATTCAGGTAGAAAACAGATGAGTGAACTGAAATGGAGCATTATTAAACTAACCCTATCTGAATTCAAGTCAGAAAACTAGTCTGGATAATGCAAAAGCACAACAACAACAAATCCCAAACAAAAATCCCCCCCCCCCCCCAAATAAAAAAAAGGCAACTTATGGAACTAAAGGTCCTAGAATACACAGAATAATGCTAGACCAGTTATTAAAAGATTCATTGAACTGCAAATCCCAGAATATAGAACATAGTACAAAATATCTGGAAAGGAATACACCTAAGAATCGTATACCTGACTGCAATAATGGTGTGAGGCCTGGATATATAAATGGTCAACAATTAGCAACTCCACCCTAATCAACCAGGCAGAGTTAGGAGATACCCAAACCCAGATTCAGATGCAAGGCAGTTGCATGGCAACTGCCCAAGCACTGTTAGTGAAGCATTGAAGAGTGCTATCCTTATTTGAGTTTTTCTGAACTATCTAATTCATAGTTTTGATGCTGCATTTCAACAGTACAGTAATGGCAGCTTAAATAATGGAAATGATCTTGGTGTCATAAACTGAATGTTAGGAAATGGTTATGTGTTTGTTACTCCACAAATACTTAAAGGAAATCTGTCACTAGGATCTTGGACTATTATCTGCAGTAATATATCAGTAGTACTGTGCAAAAGGAGTGCAGATAATTATTAATTTATTTTTTTACTGCTCCTCGTTCCCCCACTGTCAGTGTTCAAAGCTGTGCTGTAGTACATTGGCAGGACTGCTGTGAATGCACAGGAGTACTCTCCATTATGTTAGTACAGCACAGAGGCTTAGATTGTAAATTTCAGCATAGCTTTGGTAACTGACAGCGGGAGAATGGGGGCAGTAGGAAAAATGAAAAATAGTGATCTGAACTCCTTATCTGAAGTGCTACCCATGTATTACCGCAGATAATACTCCAAGATTATGGTCATAGATTTCCTTTAGAAGGCACTCAGAATAAAGGGGGTCATTTATTAAGACCAGCATTTTAGATGCCGGTCTTAATAACCCTGTGCTTTGGCGGTGGATCTACCAAAGTTATGAAGAGGTGTCGGCCTCTATATAACTATGGTGCATCCACCTCTTCCTTGCTGGCTTAAATGTATACCATTTTCCACTCCTAATCCAGGCATAGAAAATAATAAATGAGACAGGCCTGTGCTATGGTGATAAATTTGGTGAATATCTAGACAGCCTGTCTATGTTTACACCATCTACAGGATTAGTAAATCTGTCCTATTGTAGTTACAGAAATGTTTTTGTGTTTTTGTAGTCAGTTCCTTTTAGTCTTAGTCTTAAAGGGGTTTTCCGAGACTTTTATTTCTGATGACCTATCCTCATTAGTATCTGATTGCTGCTGGTCCAACACCCGAGACCCACGCCGATCAGCAGTATGAGAAGCAACCCGTGCTCCTGTCTTGCACAGTGTTCCTGCGCCAGCGCCAAGGCTCAGTGACTCGACACCTGAGCAGAGGATCTGATGAGCTCAGAAAGCAGTTCCACTACCCAGGCACAAGCTCTGAGTCATTGAGTTGACTTGCGCTTGAGCAATAGATCATCTGCTGCTTTTTAGGCTCAAGAAGCAGCATTTGATTCACCGCAAAAGCACAGAGTCACTGAGCCTCAGTGTTGGTTGGGGAAACAGGTCTAGATGAGATGTCTAGCCCTGTCACAAAGGAGAGTACAGAGAGCATAGGGCATTGCAGTAGTGGTGCTCCTAGTGCTTTACCAGACTGTAGGTGTCACGGAGGTGATGTGTAAGGGAGCACCACACCAACAACAGGAGGGAAGGGAAAAGGAACTAGGCCTCAAAGCTAGGGAAAGGGAAACAGACACCACCTATAGAAACCCTAATCCTAGCCCTGACTCCTATCCATATGAACGGACCTTGAGGGTAGGACTGTTCATACACTGGAACCTATAACCCTGGAAACCCTGAATTGCCCTGGAATAGTATCAGGGCTTGAGACGACCTGTTCCTTCCTATATGAAAGAACCGGCGTCTCCCTGAAGCCTAGTAAGAAAAGACAGAGGAGAAACAATAAAATATAAAAGGGAAGTAACACTTAACTTCTGAAGTAAATGGACGAGCAGGAACTCAGAAGAAGACCACACAGCAGCACTTCCAATACCAAACTAAAGCTATCAACCAGATAGCATGATGGGTGAAGCCAGACTAAATAGAGGAGTTGGAATGACCACTAAGCTACACCTGAAACAAGAGGTGTAGTTATTACCAGCAACAACACTGAAACAAGTGAAACCAAAGAGGCTGTCAGATCACATCACGTGCAGCCAGTCTCTTAGATCTTCTGACACCTGTCACATTAGAGACCGTGACACTAGGCAACACATATATTTTGGCAACTATTAACCCTATAGAGAAAATAAATATATTGTTTTATTTAGCACGATCAACCCTAAAAGGCAATGTGCCTGGTTTAATAGGGTTGATCTTGCTGAAAGATGCTATTTAAATAAATAAACTATAAACTAAAAATAAAAATGAGACAGGCAGGGAGCGTCAGATACGTATAGTACCCGCCCTGACCGTTGCTTGGACTCTTGCCAGAATATGAGAAAAATATGTTAGGAGCAACAATAATTGCTAAAACGTAGCTTTTAATAGTCACAGTGTAAAAATAAAAAATAAGCCCCACAAAAACACAAATCCATCAGCATCAAGGACCAAATGAAAAAATGAGTGTATATACTCAAATAAGGTGAAGGGTGGATATTGACCGAATGTAAAAGGCCCTATTATAGCCCTACTTGGCCTATTACACCCTATATACACAAAATCACGAGGTCCAAAAAGCCACGCAAGGGGTGGCCATCTGCCGAAACCTGACCCTGGGCTCCTGACCATAGATAGATTGTCAAAAGCAAAATGTCTCAAGGTACTAAACAGGGACAAGTGAACCAGCATAAAAACATGGAGAGCAATCTACCCCAAGGTGCGCATGTGGCGTCCCAACGCGTTTCATCAAGAACCGCACCTATACACATATGGGCCCTAGACTTATCAGGGGACGCTAGGCCCACTTACATAGATTGGGAGAATTTTTGGCCCAAGCAGAGAAGTGGCCAAAAACAACTATACATTACATATATAAACATGACCAATAGTCACACATGGATATGTGACCAATAGTAAAAGGATATCAATAGTTGACATGATAATAAATCATATAATAGAAAGCAGCGTATGGCAGCGATCTCCTGAGGGAAACACTTCTATAGAGACAGAAACCCAGTGGCGAACATTATAGACTCAAGTTACTCTGGGTATTGGTGTATTATAATGTGCCAAGTAAGCCAGAATTTACTTACTGTGGTCCCAGCAGGTCAAGGTGTATGACCATCCGATCCTCTGAGTCACAAGCGCTTCGCTTTGGCGCCAAACCTAGTTATCCAGGTGTCCCTATCTGTGGGGGGGAACTCTCCTGGTATATATAGGTATAATGTTCAGGGGGCGTGATGTTCGGCCGCATCGCATACAAACGCGCGCCTCCTCCGATTTGCCAGCCCCGGGCATGCGCAGAGGCAAGATCCGGACGCTTGCCAGGGAGGTACACGCAGTTGTCAATTAATTGGCAAGCAGGGCAGGACAATGTGCCAAAAAGTGAATAGTGGCAGTCTAGTATTATGGCCTAATAGCCATTACACACCTAGCAGCATGTTACACAAAGGGGCTAAAATTCAGCTGCTCATTTAGACCGTTTGGGCTGGGAGTGTTAAGTCTTAAGATCCACCATGTTTCTCTCTGGAGGATCTTCTTGTCCCAGTCACCCCCACGTTTAGACCTTCGCACCCGTTCAATTCCCATGTATGAGACAGCTGATGTATGCCCAGCATGATGGAGTTGTACGTGGCGTGCTACTGGGGTTTCCCTGTTGTTTCTGATATCCCCCAAATGTTCTCCTATACATTTCCGTAGTTCCCTACGAGTCTTTCCCACATATCCAAGACCGCACTCACAGGTGCACAGATAAATAGTGCCTGTGGTGCGGTAGTTGATAAAGTCTCGTATAAGATAGACCATGTCCCCTGGATTCCCCCTAAACCTTTTTCTAGGTTGGAGTTATTTACAAAAAGAGCAACGGCCACATCTGTAGCAGCCCTGGGGAGGGCCCTGGAGCCAAGTAGGAGATTTCGTATCTGGGGATATAAAGTGACTGCGTACACACTGATCTCTCAGATTGGTTCCTCTTTTGAACGTAAGTGAGGCATGGGGGCTTAGTACCTCAGAGAGGTCGCCCAATCTATGTAAGTGGGCCTAGCGTCCCCTAAAGAGTCTAGGGCCCATATGTGTGTAGGTGCGGTTCTTGATGAAACGCGTTGGGACGCCACATGCGCACCTTGGGGGTGATTGCTCTCCATGTTTTTCTGCTGGTTCACTTTTCCTTGTTGAGTACCTTGCTTTTGACGACCTATCTAGGGTCAGGAGCCCAGGGTCAGGTTTCGGCACGTGGCCACCCCTTGCGGGGCTTTTTGGACCTCGTGATTTTGTGTATATAGGGTGTAATAGGCCAAGTAGGGCTATAATAGGGCCCTTTACATTAGGTCTATATCCACCCCTCACCTTATTTGAGTATATACACTCATTTTTTCATTTGATCCTTGATGCTGACGGATTTGTGTTTTTGTGGGGCTTATTTTTGATTTTTACACTGTGACTATTAAAAGCTACGTTTTAGCAATTATTGTTGCTCCTAACATATTTTTCTCATATTTAAATGAATACTATACTTTTACACAACTTTGCATAAAGGCAGATAAAAGAAACCTATGATATATACATACATACATACATAATCATAACTCTCCTAGAGTTCTCAGAAGTTTTCTCCCCTTCCCTATTTTCCAAACTAACTTTCGCTCTGAAATTTGTGAGAAATCCACCTTGTGAGACAAGCTGTTTGGTCACTGTAGGACTAAATGACATCCCCCAAACAACTCTATGGAGAGGAGATGGGAAAAGAGGAGGCAGGAAGTGCACTGATTCAGCAGAATCAGTATCTAATAGTGTTATATCTCATTGCAAGTGCTTTCTTTACATCTGTTTTTCTTAGTACTTCTCTATAGCTACTTTTTCAAATGGTCTTCAAAAAGGCAAGGCAGCACTCCACAGAGTAGAATTCATGTGCGTTTATTGACCCAGTGCTCAGCTTGCTGAGCACTGGGTCCATAAAACGCACGTGAATTTTACTCTGTGGAGTGCTGGTGCCTGCTGTCCTCTGCTCACCGTGCCTGCGCCGAATACAGAGCGGCGGCGCAGGCGTGGGATTTCGCAAGGAGACAGTGCCGGAGGCAGCAGAGGATCGCTGCCCGGCACTGTCAATCAAGGAAAGAAGGGGCGTGGCAGCAGGTTGGCGCACGGAGCCTCTAGGAGCAGGGCAATGCCCCCCCTGCTCCTAGAGGCTAATTTACATATTATAAAAATACGTTTTTTAGCATAAATATAACTCGGATTTACATAAAAAACACATTATCAAGCTGCTCTGACATTAGCACATAGCTAATGTCAGACAGCTTATAATGTGTAAACCTGATGACAGAAACCGTTTAAGCAGAATTTTGCACCCATTCTTTTAGTGTGCTGCTTCTTACTTTCCTTTTTCTACTTTTTCAAATGGCTATTTATGATGAATGACTCTATATATAATATCTAACTCCAACAGAGGGTATTAGATCCTTCCTCAGAATGGCCAGGTAAGGAGATTTCATCTGGACAGAGGGTGGGCAGGGAATACTACTCCAGTGTGTGCAAGTGTGTATAGTGACCTGATATGCAGCTTAGTTACAATTAGTGGGTTTTCATTAAGGCTGCTTTGGTGCCTGTTCTCTAAGAGTCACAGGACGAGCACTGGGAGCCTTATGGCCCAAGTGCAAAATATTGGCAATAGAGAATCAGTACCAGCAAAATACTGGAGTAGCTTTTGACAAGTGGATCTTAAAGGAGCCTTGGAGTGTACAAGCCACAGCGCTGCTGGAGAACACAGGCAAGTCTCATCCTTGTAAAAAACATCTATAGAAAATAACACCTGGTGTATGCAGAGGAATTTATGAATGTTCTGTCTGATCATTAAGGGAGAGCTTGGGGAGTCTGTGCAGGAGCAGGCTTTCCCTGAATGGAAATATTTTGAACAGTGACCTGAAAACATTTTGCATTTAGTGTACTTTTTTGCTGCACTGTTCAGAGGTCAGTTTCATTTATGCATTAGATCTCAATTTAACAGTATTGCTTTATGTCATTGATTTTCCGATATTTTATAAAGGTAATTTACATGTCATGGTTTTCCCCACCTAAGTAAAAGTAGTTGTTTAATGTTACTGTCTTCTGACCATCAAACTTAGAGACCCCCAAAGTGTTGAAATCATAATGCTAAAGTCACATATGTGACAAGTGTTCAGCTACAGTATATTGATTAACTATATAACAGAGTACAGAGAGCTATAAATCATTGTTTAGCTTCTACAAATGATCAGATAGTCATCATGGAAGAAGCTGGTATTGCTAAGGATGACATTGCATAGATAACTTTCTCTAAATTAGCCATAAGAGACAACGATCTTTGTAGGCTGTCAAGAATGAAGGATGATGCATACATTTCAGGTATCCCTGTCAAGAGGAACATAAATGCAAAGAGCAGAGGAACCAATTAAAACAGATATCTTAGACAGGCCAGGTAAAGAGCGGAAAGCTTTGGCAAGAAAACTGCCATGCACAATATTACTCTTGTTAAAATAATGGCTCCAAAGGGCAAAGAGATGAAGTATATTGAGTAAGTGAAGGTTAGAGCTCTCTAAGTCCAAGAGGAGTGTGGTATTGTGCAAACCTTTCACAGAAGTATATACAGAGTACCAGCTTTAGGTTTATTAAAGAAGGATAAATACTGTATATCATGATGAGTAATCTTTACCTATATGTATTAGACTTAGCACTATATAGAGGGCATATATTCATTCATACATATATGTAGTCAATGCATTTAATATCATTGATAGGTTTTTATAGCGTGCTACCTGTTTGCTTCTGTAAGGTCATTAGTATTGTTGTTCAATTTAATAGATAGATAGGTAGATAGATAGATAGACAGATAGGTAGACAGACAACACCTACAAATTGCACCTACAGGAGTTTTTATGACATCCTATTCTAAATCCATAGGCATATATGGAGTTGGTCCACTCTTCCAGGAAGTCTTTCTACAAGATTTTGGAGTGTGTCTGTGGGAATTTTGCTCACTTATTTAAAAGGGTATGTTTGATGTCAGACATTGATGTTGGATAAGAGGACCTGGCTCACAATCACCACTTTAGTCATCGCAAAGGTCTTCCATAGGGATGAAATCAGGGCTATGTGTTGGCCAGTCAAGTTGTTCCACACTAAACTCACCCAACAATGCCTTTATGGACATTGCTTTGTGCACTGGGGCACAGTCATACTGAAATGGAAAACAGCCTTCCCCGAACTGTTTCCACAAAGTTGGAAGCATACAGTTGTCCAAAATGTCTTGGTATTCTGAAGCGTTAAGAGTTACCGTTGAACGAAAATGTCAAAGCTTCCCCTGAAGAACCCCATAGCATTATCTCTCCTCCATCAAACTTTACATTTTGCACAATACAGTAAGCAGGTAGCGTTCTCCTGGAATTTGTCAAACCCAGACTGCCAAATAGAATAGGATAAATTGTCACTCCACAGAACATGTTTCCACTGCTCCAGAGTTCCAGTCACTATTCCATCAGGTCAAAATCCAAGATATCGACAACAATGGGATTAAATTCTAACCAGGTCATCGAACAGAATCCACCATGAATAAGAATACCTCTTTACTAGACCCACTACTTAATAATCTAGTGGTGAAATTATCTGAAATGTCCTGGATTCTGAAATGGCAAGGTTCTTCAGGACACTACGCCTTAAGACATACATCAAAAATGCACAACTGGAGGTTGGTACTCTTTTTTTTTTTTATATACTGGAATATCCTAGAACACTTTTGATTTACAGTATATTCTAACCAAGATTCACAAGAATCCTGAGCACCCTCCAAGTAGATTCATTGGGGAAGATTTATCAAATTGGTGTAAAGGAAAAATATCTTAGTTGCCCATAGCAACCAATCAGATTTCAACTTTCATTTTCCAGAGGTGTTCTGAAAAATGAAAAGTGGAATCTTATTGGTTGCTATGGGCAAATAAGCAAGTTTTCCTTTACACCATCTAAAATGCTAGACCATTTATTATGTCCCTATGCTCAGGTAGGGATATCATTAATTTAAGATACCACAGATTTCTTGTATAAAACCAAAGACTTACATCCCAATAGGGAAGACATAACCATGGATGTGTCTTTACACTAATATTCCAACAGAAGAAGGTATCCTATGTCTGAAAGATGCTCTACAGATGCACCATGACTTTAAGCCCCCCACCCCCCAGGAATATGATTTTGTCTTGAAATCATTACACTTTGTCCTGAAGGGTAATTACTTTCTTTTAGAAGATCAGTTCTATCTCCAAATCTCTGCAACAGTGATGGGGTGTAATGTGACGCCCACTTATCTATATGAACGCATTTAAAGAAAAGTTTGTTTATACCAAAAGTTTATTTAAGGAGAATGGCTTACTGTCTGTTCGATTTATTGATTATGTTTTTTGAATTTGGCAGGGTATCTTGGATGTAAATCAAAAGTTATTATTATTATCATTATCATTTATTTTAAAGCACCATTAATTCCATGCCGCTGTACATCCAGATGGGCTTACACAAATATAAAAATACAAGAAGCAAGAAACTATTTGCAGACAGAGGGGTAGAGGACCCTGCCCGCAAGATCTTACAATCTATAAGGGAAGAGTAGAACACAGTAGGTGAGGGTATCGGGTGCTCATGTGTGTGTGTGGTGGCAGCATGCTCATTGCAGATGGTAGGCCTACCTGAAAAGGTGGGTTTTAGGATACTCTTGAAAGTTTGGATGTTGAGGTAGAGTCTGATGTGTTGGGGTAGAGAGTTCCAGAGTAGGTGAGAAGCACATGAGAAATCTTGTTGTCGATTGTGTGATGAACAGATGTAAGGAGAACAGAGGAGGAGGTCCTTTGAGGATCTGAGATTATGTGTGGGGATGTATCGAGAAAGCAGGTCAGAGATATAAGGAGCGGACAGGTTGTGGACGGACTTATTTGTAGTTGTAGGTATTTTACCTTTCACTGGGCATTGGGGATCCAGTGAAGGGTTTGGCAGAGGTGGGAGGCAGAGGAGAAACGAGGGGTGAGGTGGATTGAGCAGGCAGCAGAGTTGAGAATAGATTGGAGGGGAGTAAGAATGCTGGATGGGATGCCACACAGGAGGATGTTGCAGTAGTCCAGGTGGGAGATGACGAGAGCATGCACTAGTATTTCAGTTGACTCAGGGGTGAGGAAGGTGCAAATCAGAGAGATGTTCTTAAGTTGAAAACGGCAGGTGGAGGTGAGGGTTTGGATGTGTGGCTTAAAGGACAGGAAGGAATCCAATGTTATCCCAGGGTGCGGGCCAGCAAGACTGGAGAAAATGTTGTGCTATTAACTGTAATGGACAGGTCAGATAGGGAACTGAGTGACATGGGGGAAAGACAATTAATTCAGTTTTCTCCTTGTTGAATTTTATGAAGCAGGAAGAGTGAAGATTTTGCCTACAGACATGCTGGGATTCTAGAGAGCAGGGAAGTGACATCTGGGCCATAGATTTGAGTGTGTTCAGTGTAGAGGTGCTATTGGAGCCATGGAATTCTATGAGCTGTCCCAGGCCGAATGAATAAATGGGGAAAACTAGGTGTCCCAGGACAGATCATTAAGGGGACACCAACAGAGAGGTGGTTTGACAAGGAAGTAGTGTATAAATGGGAAACGCTGAAGGTTCTCTTGATGAGGTACAAGGAGATCCAGGAGAGGGCTAGGTCTTTGATGCGGAGGGAAGAGAAGATTTGTAAAAGGAGAGAGTGGTCAACAGTGTCAAAGGCAGAGGAAAGGTCAAGAAAGGGAAGCACAGAGTAGTGACGTTTAGCTTTGGCAGCTGACAGATCGTTGGGACTTTGTTTTGGGCAGTTTCAGTGCAGTGATTGGGTCTGAAGCCGAATTGCAATTGATCAAAAAGTGAGATGAAAGGTGAGAGGACAATTCGAGATGGACATGTTGTTCTAGAAGTTTGGATGCAAATGGGAGCAGTGAAATGGAACGATAGCTGGGTAAAGAGGACGGGTCCAGGAAAGGCTTCTTGAGTATGGGTGTGATGGTTTCACACCCATACTCAAGCTCCAATGGGATATAAAAAAGTGTTAAATCCATTTCTCTCTTCTTGCATGTTAACTGAACTGAAATTTTCTTTTCTTGGATGTCCTCCTAATGGAAAAAAAAACCATGAAGTCCAATTTGACATTTACGCTAAATCAACTGACATCTTTTGTGGCCCCACTGAAAATAATTGGACTGAACATACAGCCGTGTTCATGAGCCCTAATAATCACTATTGTGGGCCCCACACCAGCATAAATACCTCTCCTTCCTCATTCAGTTCAGCTCCTCTTTTAACCATTCTGTTAACAGCTGTGCACCCCGATCACATACTGTACACTGTACCACATACCAGCTGATATGGGAATATATGATGTCATTCTGTATAATCATTCATGAGTGTTTGATGTGATGGAATATATTGTTATATGCACTTTATTCTTTTCTCTTTTGTACTCCACTTGTAATACCAGCTTGAAAAAGGGCCGTATAACCCTAACGTTGCTGCAAATGTGATGCACTATTCACAGCCAGACAACTAAAGATACTGCTCAGCCATGAAAACACATGCCATGAAACTGTAGGTGCAGTTTTAATGCTGATATTTATAGCAGAAGAGGTTTGAAGCGCTGAAAATATTGAATAAGCAGGGTGGTGCTTGATGATATACACCTGTGGCAATGGGACTAAATAAACCACCCACATACAATGATTAAAGGGTGTGTCCTAATCCCTTTGTTCATATGATGTAGATAGATGATAGTTCAGTTATCATTATCATCATATTCCTATTGCTCTCCAGTCATCTGTCAGCTTGTAGGGGAAGTAGTGAAGAAAAAAAGAAATGTAATCAATACATACAAGGCCTGTTTCAATATTTTTCTTTAGAGTTGCAAAATAGGACAATACTGTGCCATGCAATTTGAACATTGCTTGTAGCAGTGCTGGGTTCACATGGCGTTTTTCATTAAGGAAAGCTTGGAGGGAGTGGGGGTCAGGTAAATTTGTGGTTAATGTAGCTACTTGCAGAGGCAGCTTTTATTTCAAAAAGTTTCTACATAGGCCTATTGCCGTCACAGCACCCCAATAGCCTTCTACTACAAACACTGAGCAATTGCACATTTTTTCCAGTGCATTAAATCTGTGTTATTAAATGCATTGCATTACAGCAAAAGCATTTTACAGTTATAGTGCCATTTTTATACCTGTTATTAAATGCATAGTTCAAATATTTTTTACCACAAAGACTGCATTGCTATTCCAGAGTTATCAAAAGCATTGTTGTATTTATTCATAGACATCTTAGTACAAAACTTTTACTCTTCAACCAGTGATATTAAATGCATCGATCAAAGACATTTCACCGCAAACACAACATTATTCCCAATATAATAATCAAAGTGGACCAACTTTTAATTGCACCTTTGTCTTTAAATTATAGAAAACACACTTGCAATCTTGCTATTACCATTGAATAATCTGTGTGTACCAAACATGTGGTTTGTGATTTATAGGCCTCATAATAGAATGTCTGGAAAACGGAACAGTTCACAATAGAAGATCCATGCTTCTTCCTCCCAGATTCAGAACGTGGTAGTAGCAGCAGTAGAAGCACCAGCCATCCAGCCAGTACTAATTGTTATCAGAAAAAAGTTCTCCTTGACTACCAAAAGTCTCAACATTATTATTGAGGGCAAAGGGAATGAGATTATGGACTAAAAGGCTCACTCCTACTCTTAGTCACAGCAGGATGATATCGAGGTCACCTCTGAGTCTGACACCGTGCCTTGGAGCCAGGGGTCACCAATTTCCTCTTGCTCCTCCTCCTTGTAACACATAAAAAGTTCAGTTGCATCCTCTCTGTCTTCACTGCCCACTCCAAGTGGCGGACCTTCTTTTTTTTCCTAAGAAGAGGCGAAAAAAAAAACAAACACTTGTGCTATGGAAGACACTTAAGAAAGTCTCCCTGTGGATGAGTTCTGTGAGCACTGTCAGTGTTCTGCCAGGGGAAGATGAGAGACACCAGACCCAACTATGCAGATGAGCTAAAGGCCCCTATCAAAGCAACCTGGGCTTCCATAACACCTCAGCAGTGCCACAGGCTAATCACCTCCATGCCACACCGCATTGATGCAGTAATTAATGCAAAATGAGCCCCGACCAAGTAGCGAGTGCATAATGCACATATTTTCAATAGGCCAGCATTTCTGTATTAAAAATAATTTTTCATTGGTTTCATATAATATTCTAATTTTATGAGATACTGACTTTTGGGCTTTCATTAGCTGTAAGCCATAATCATCAACATTAAAATAAATAAATGCTTGAATTAAATAACTCTGTCTGTAATAAATCTATATAATATCTGAGTTTCACTTTTTGAATTGTATTACTGAAATAAATGAACATTTCAATGATATTTTAATTTATTGGAGGGTGTGGCTTGAGCATGGACGCGTGAACACGTACTTTTCAGAGCTCCCGGACCCTGGGCCCTTTAACCTACCCTTTCTGTCTCTCAGGAGCCCACACACATCGCAAGAAGCCATGGTCAGGCGCTAAGTTCTTCAGGATCCACTTACCTTGCCCCTGATCTGCACATTCGGAGATTCTTCACTCAAACTCCGACCGCAGAGCGCGCGCCTGGCGCTTTCAAGATGGCGCCCACAGCAGAACCTGCAGGGAAGACTACGGCGCCAGTGAGCACTCCACTCCTTGGCTCACAGCCCCTCCTTGCTCTGAGCTCCAATGAGGAGCCGACGGGGCCCGCACCACAGGGCTCATCCTCTCAGCCCTCTTACACGAGGTCAGCTCTTACCTCGGGTCCTCTCCCGCTGCAGGACCCGATAACGGCAGCGCAGCCTCCACGGGGCCCCTCGGGCCTGAATGCCCAGAAAGCAACAGTGCCCCTATTCACTCACCTCCTTGCCTCCAAACCAGAGATTTCTCCCCCAAGCCAAATATATCCCTGGCCCCGAGCACACAGGGAATGGAGCATTCAACCACATCTCCCACAGGGGAGACTATAGGGTGGGTCATAGAGATGAATGAACCCGGTGGGAAGGCAGAGATCACATCACGGGCACCGACTGCAGAGGACTTGCAGGAGAGCCATATCTCCTCTCCCCACCTGATTCCACGTGGTAGACTCTCCCCCATGGCGCAGGACTTTGTTCCTCAGTCTGATTATTTGAACCAATCTCCACGAAACGCATCAGGAGACTTTCCATCTACTCCGGTGATCTTACGCACTCAGTCTGCTTCAGAGGATTCGGAGGCCTCCACCTCTGCCTCGACCTCACCATCCAGAAAGTCCAAAAGACCGAGGCTCAAAGATATATGGTTGCTATTAAGCTCCCTTCCCACCAAATCCAACTTAGAGACCTTGAAAAGGAAGGTAGAATCCAAACAAGATAAAGCAAAAGCAGAGTTGAAAGCCGACATTTCGGGTATTTCTGCTCAAATCACATCACAGGCTCAGGTGTCTGGTGTCCTGGACTCTCGCCTCACCATAGTAGAAAACAGCATTGTGTCCCAGAAAGCTTTGAACAGACACCTACTACTGCAGATTGACGACCAAGAAAACCGCGGTCACCGAAACACTATCAAACTCCGTGGAATACCGGAAGAGGTTCAAGCCATTGATCTACGCAAGGCGGTTACCTCCATTTTTAATACCCTCCTGTCCAGACCCACTGATGCAGAGATTGAATTGGACAGAGTCCACAGAGTTCTGGGTCCGAGACGCCCTGGGAATCTTAATCCACGCAACGTTCTGTGCAGAATTCACTTTTTCCACATTAAAGAAGATATTCTACAAAAGGCTTGGAGGCATGGTCCCATGATGTTCGGCAACTCCCAAATCCAGCTCCTCCCAGATATTTCCAGACGAACCTTACTGATGAGGAGATCTCTCAAGCCGCTCTTACAGATTTTCACGGAAGTGGGGGCCACGTACCGCTGGGATCACCCATTTCATCTCATCGTCCGCAAGAATGGATCCTAATTTGCTCTCCATACGCCTGACCAAGCGGGGGACCTGGGATTTCTTGAACATTCTTTCTATACAATTGCCGGACTGGTTTGATGTCCCGATCTCTTCATTCTCTTTGTCTGGTCCTTCCGCACATCCCGATGTAGGACCTCATCAGGATCCCTGCCACTCGCTGTCGAGACGATCGCTGGACCAATGGACTGACCTCACAGTCTAGCTTAACTATAGGATAGGCTTATATGTTTACTCTAGCTCCTTTTTATGCAGTTCAGCAGATGCAGACCTATGTGGTGCTGGCATGTGGGCCGCCTTTTGGCAGTTTTGTCACCAACCTCCCATACTTTTAGCATATACTGGACCCAGGGAAAGGGAGACGCTTCGATTTGCTCTCCCTCCTCGCACATAGTGTAGTGAATCTTGGCTAGCTCTGCTAGAGTGTGCCAAGAATTGCAAAGTGGGCTTGATTCCCACAGTATTCTTTAGGGTTCTTCAGGAACCTTTTTGTTATTTCTGTTCAGAGTTATTTCCTTCATTATTACTACCCTTTCTGGGTTAACCGGTTGGGGTACATAGCTCTAGTAGCTTGTGTTGTGTGTTTTGTCATCCCCGTCCTGGTTGTGTCTATCCCTTCCTCTGTTGTGTCCCTTTCCTCACATCTTTGTCTTCCAGATTGGAAACATGTCCACTATCAACTTTGCATCGATCAATGCCAACGGGTTGAACACCCCTGAAAAACGCTCCTCCATTCTCCAGCTCCTATGGAGTAAAAAGGTACAGGTTGCCTTTATCCAGGAGACGCATTTTCGACATGATGCTATGCCGTCCTTCAAATCCCCCAGATACCCTGATATGTATTACAGTTGCTATTCAGAATCTAAATCAAGGGGGGTTAGTATCCTGATAGCAAGATCTGCCACGTGGGAACTTATTGATACTCATACAGATGACAATGGTAGATACCTCTTCATCAAAGGCCGCATAGGAGAACAACTTTTCACTTTTGCTAATGTATATTTACCCAACTCCAAACAGCTCAGAGCCATGGAGGGGATTTTGTCTAAGCTTGATGATTTTGCAGAAGGCAGTTTACTGGTCGGAGGGGATCTCAATGTGGCTTTAGATCCATCAGTAGATGTCTCGAGAGGCACCTCTCATCTGGCCTACGCCTTTCTGCATCATTTTAAACGTCTTCTTCACATGTACCAGCTGGTGGATGTATGGAGGACGGTACACCCAGACACAAGGGACTTTACATTCTACTCGGCGGTCAGGGACTCTTACTCCAGATTAGATTATTTATTTGTGAGACAATCAGATATATTCCTTATCTCCTCGTCCTCCATTGATTCCATCACATTCTCAGATCATGCCATGCTCCATGTTTCGCTGAAGTCCCTACTGCCACCTTCCAAGCCATGGAATTGGCGTTTGAATTAATCTTTGTTGCAAGATTTGTCCGTCTCTACAGAAATTGGTGAGATCTCAACCCGCTGTTTTGAAGAGAATCAAACTGCAGACACCTCACCAATTACGGTGTGGGCTGCTCACAAATGTGTAGTGCGGGGGAGTTTTTTAAACATGGAGCCAGGCGTAAGAGGCAGAGGACGTTGGAGATTGCCCACTTGCTGAAAGAGATCGCCCAATTAGAACAAGTCCATAAACGGTCCCATGCATTGGACTCCAGAGCGGCCCTACTCATAGCCCGGGGAAAGCTGAGGGAGAAACTAGATGTTCACACTAAAACCATTCACGCTAGGGGCTGAAGGCTCTTTTTCGAATTTGGCAATAAAAGCGGTAAACTGCTGGCCCGCTCTTTGCGAGATCAAAGGGAGAAAAATGATATCCCCCGAGTGACAGCCCAAGGGGGCCGACTTATAACTGATCCTGAATCCATTGTGGAAGTGTTTGCACACTTTTACCAGAACTTATATAATCTACCGCATTCTGGTACTGCCAACCCATCCTTGACCGAGGCGATGCGTGCATACCTTGTAGACTCTGACATGCCTAAGATCCCTGAAGAGGCCCTGCGAGACCTGGATAGGCCCGATTCAGGAGTTAGAACTTAAAGAAGCCTTAAAGTCCATGCAGCCCAGTAAGGCCCCTGGGCCGGATGGCTTACCTGCCTCGTACTAAAAAATATTTTCCTCCCTCCTTCTGACCCACTCACTAAGGCATTGAATGTGATCACTGCAGGTCACCCTCTTCCTCCTAATATGACCCATGCACATATAACTGTAATTCACAAGGAAGGGAAGGACCCCTTGGCGTGTGTTAGCTACCGGCCAATATCTTTACTGAATGTGGACCTCAAGTTACTCGCAAAAGTCCTAGCCACGTGGCTTGTGCCTCTGCTTTCGGGTCTTTATTCCCGCGAGGGAGGCGGGAGAGACAACACCACAAAATTCTGAATATGGTCCACCACGCCGGGCGACGGTCCATCCCTCTCTGTCTCCTCTCCACTGACGCCGAGAAAGCCTTTGACAGGATGGGGTGGCAGTGGTTGTTTGAGGTGCTGGACCATATGGGTATTGCAGGCCAGATGTCGACCGGGATACATTCTCTCTACACATCACCCTCTGCAGCAACTAAGGTCAATGGGTTGTTCTCGTCCTCCTTCGCAATACGAAATGGGACCCGTCAGGGGTGTCCTCTCTCGCCGCTAATTTTTGTTCTCACCCTTGAACCTCTTCTACGGTCAATTAGGAGCAATCCGAACATCTCGGGCATCTCAGTAGGTAGCCGAGAGTTCAAGATTGCTGCTTATGCGGATGACCTGATGTTCACGGTCACCAGGCCCAGGACTTATTTTCCGAATCTGATAGCAGAGTTCTGTACATTTCAAAGGTTGTCCAATCTCAAAATCAACTTCCAAAAGTCTGAGACCATGAATGTGTTCCTCCCAACCTCTCTAGAATCAGATTTAGCTTCCGCCTTCAAGTTTAGATGGGTGACAGGAGCAGTTAAATATTTGGGCACTTTTATCCCTAGGGATCTGGGAGAGGTGTACAGCCGGAACTATGTTCTTCTCTTGGGTCGGATCCAAGCGGACCTGAAGAGATGGTCCAGAGGTATTTATACCTGGTTTGGGCGCTGTGCTATTTTTAAAATGAACGTCCTCCTACAAGTGCTGTACC
The DNA here is from genome assembly GCA_033119425.1 of Bufotes viridis. Lineage (NCBI taxonomy): Eukaryota > Metazoa > Chordata > Amphibia > Anura > Bufonidae > Bufotes > Bufotes viridis. Next base: position 143,509,075 of record CM065590.1, on the reverse strand, counting down.
TCTTTCAGACCCTCCTGATTCGGCTGTCGGCCAAATTTTTTGACATAGCTCACCGTAACCTTTTTAGATTTATGTGGGCGGGAGAGAAACCTAGATTATCCTGCTCCCTACTGCATATACCGGAAGAGAGGGGAGGTCTGGGGGTTCCTGACCTTAGGAAATACCATGTGGCATCACTAAGAATTTCAGAGAAAAGTAGATTGGTGTCATCATACCCAAGTTAAACAATGGGTGTCCATCGAACAACACTACACCAGATCTCCATTGGCGCTTCTCCCCTGGACTGGGAGAAAACTCTCCCAGACCCTAACCACGCACCCGACTTTAGGCCCTACCTTAACGCAATTTGAAAAGTCTAGAGATACTCCGTTGATCTCTCCTAACCCATCTCCACTTTTTCCAATCCTAGGTCATCCGGACTTTCCGGCTGGTTGTTTGGGCGGTCCATTCCAACAGTGGTGCACACAAGGTAAAAGCCGTGCCCCGTTCTTCCGAACCTCTGGAAGATGGCTAACATATACTGAATTAGAAGGAAGATCAGATCCTTGCCCTCTGGGACACTGGGGGGCCAGACAGTTATCACATTTTTTATGTACTGTACCTTACCCTCTCCGAGTGGATTAGATGGATCCCTCACTTCCTTTGAAAAGATTTGCATAGGCTCAGGGACATACAGACACTCTCTATCGGAATGTTACAAAGCCCTGATTGCACCGGACCCAGAATACCGTCCCCCTTACACTGACAAATGGGCACAAGACCTGGGCTTTGACATCCCCTCTGACCACTGGCCTAAACTGATTTCTCTGGTACACAAATCATCGGTAGCAAGTAAATTTCAGGAAGCGGGATATAAGATCATGTCTAGATGGCATTATGTCCCGACTCGACTGCAGAGAATGTTCCCCTCCACCTCTCAACTATGTTGGCGATGTGCAGCAGCTTCGGGTTCAATGATGCATGTCTTCTGGGAATGCCACAAGCTACGCGCATTCTGGAACAGGGATCATGGGTCATTGACCAAGACACTTCCCTTCTCTATACCGAACACACCGGGATTCTTCTTGCTATTTTACTCAGACCTTCTGCTGAAGGTGTTGTGTAAATCCTGTTTGCGCTCCCTAGTCATAGCCGCAAGAGCCTGCAACCCGGCGAGATGGAAGTCTTCCTCACCCCCACAGATTAGTTACTGGATTCAGAAGGTTGAGGAGATACGGAGAATGGAGGAGCTCACGTCGGCTTTAAGGCATACTACTATTGCCCATGTCGAGGCATGGACCCCATGGCTTACTTTCCAGGGTACACAGGAGTACCAAGACCTACTGACACAATAGGCATTTATTCCCCTCACTGACCCTTCCTCCCCCCTTCTGTCTAATCTTCCCCCCTTATTGTTTTGTCTTTGTCTGCTTCTTCTGTTTGTTTGCTTAATCCAAATACTGTCAAATGTTGATGGAATGCTCTTAATAGTATATCTGATCTGTTTCGATGGACGACACTCAGCGCTTGTACTTTATGGTGTCATGTTTACGAAAAATACTTCTATGGGACAACTTTTTCGCTAAATGTCCCTTTACATGTTTTATATTGTTCATTCTCTTATATGCTGATGTCATATGAAAATGGTAACCTGTTTGGTTGCTTCATTCTTGGTGATTAAATAAAGAATTAAAAAAAAAAAGATAATTTTAATTAATTTATTGACCTGCACCTTTATTTTGGCACAGAAACCCAGAGCAGCATATTAGTCTCTCTCTGAAAATATAAGTCCTAGGGGTCACAGTGCGGTGTGGGGGGAAACTCACTACCGAACACCAAAGGGAAGCGGAACAGAAACTAGGCCAGGACACCAGGGAAAGGGAGCAGCGCAGTGCACCCCCTAATGCCACCCTCAATCTAGCCCTGACTCCTATCCATATAAGCGGATCTAGATTGTAGGATGGCTCATACACTGGAACCTCGGACCCTGAGTCGACCTGATGATCCCTGGCAATAATGTCAGGAACTAGAGACGGATGAACAGGAGTCTCCCAACGGCCTAGATGCAAGGAAAGGGGAAGACAGTGAAGATCAACTGGATAGGCAGGTAAGAGCCCAGAGCAACTAGCACTTACCTGCCATAGCAACAAGAAGGAAAACAAACACACCAATAACTGCCTTGACCCCCATGCAGACAGGGTGCATGGCGTCCCCAGGCAGAGCTGCTCACTGACTTGTTGGAGCCCTCTCACCAAAGGTACAGACTGACAGGGGAGTGTCTAGCATCCATGCAGGACCGTACACACCAACAGACCAGACATGGACCAACAACTAGACATACAACACAAACCCAGAACATAAGCCACACCATACAAAGAAACGGGTAAGGTAGGAAGACATGATAATACCGGGATGACATTGAGGTCAAACTAGGTGGCCCTCACACTGGACAGATGGAACTTCCAGGACAGGAGTGAGACTCCAGCACAAACCAAGGCTGGAGTACAACTGACCTCAGGCTCACAGCAACAGGATAAGTAAATCCATGAAACCACACCTAGATCCACACCTTAACCTCATAACCACCAGACTGGGGAGAGGCCAGGAAACAGGAGCAGTGCACACACATGCAGAAACAACATGTTGCCCCAGGCAACAGCATGCACGACAGACGTGTCACTGCAAACTACACCGGGACCGAGACACAGCCGTGAGACTAGGAGACCAGAGAGTATTATATACCAACCTTCAGGGCAATTGGAGCACATTTGTTTGGGTAGAATTGATGCATGCTGTACTCCAATCAAATTTTTTCAAAAGTGATTGTTCAGGCTGTACCTGTAGTTTTGGTGCATTTTCTGTGCCTAGAGCCACTGATGATTGCACCAGTGTTTCTGACCTCAGTGGGTCAGCTTCCAACTATACTGGGACTATCCCAAGAGGTAGCAGTCTTGTTGCTCCTCTGCAGTGAAGGTCAGATTACAGGGGTTAAAAGGTTAATACCAAGGGAGCGCTGGAATAGCACCCTCTTATTAAGGGTTAGCCCAAAGCCAAGCCAGTTAGTTGGCACAGTGGGTCCACACTCACTGATCTGTGACACACTAGGATTCAGTGTTCCCCAGTTTCAATGGGGCAGCGGACATATACAAGTATGCGTTTAAAGTAAGAAAAAAAAGTAAAAAAAAAAAACAACAGAAACAAAGAGAATTTAAAAAATAAAATCCCGCTTTTCTTATTTTACAAATAAAAATAAACAAAAAAAGCACTGGAAAAAATAAAAATATTTATCCCATATAGTGTATGGTGTAATGGAAAAAAAAAAAATCAAAATAGCCAATCATAAATCCCAGTCATTCCAAGAGCTAAGGCTTCCTTCACACACAAAAACACATTTTTTCTATACCTACATCTGTTTCTTAGGGCTCATGAACATGTATTTTTGAAACGTAAGGTCCTGCTCTCTATAGAACTGTCCTATCCTTGACTGTAAAATAGACAAAAAATAGTACATGTTCTATTTTTTTGCGGGACCGCGGAACAGACATATGGACGTGAACAGCACACAGTGAAGAGAATGGGTCTGCATTTGACCCACAAAAAATGTGGATCGGATGCGGACCAAAAATACGTTTGTGTGCTTGACCTCTTATGAAGTTTTTTAGTGGTGTTTTTATGTTAACATGTTTGAATGGCATTTTGTCAGCCTTTTTTTCCCTGCATATAAGGGGTTGAAAAAACACTGTAAAAAACTCATTGTTTCAATTTGCTGCATTAATAAAAAGCCAGAGACACAAAAAACATTACCAAACTGAAAAAACTGCCAGAAGCAAAAATATATTTGTTCCGTAATTCATGTTTTTCATAGACTTTCAGCTTGCATATGGAGCAGGTATTTTTTCAACAAAAAAAGGAAAAATAGAGAAAAACACCACTAGAATCCTATGAGACTATTTATTATTATCAAACTTTTTAATTTAGTTTTGCTATGAATTTGCACTGGCGAAAGGTGCCCCAAGTTTATCAAAAGTTGCATGCTTTTTTTTATAAACTGGGCATATCTTTGAACCTGATACTTTTGTTAATAAATACTACTTCCGTTTTCCTATGGGGTGAATTTGCACCTTTTTGTGACTTAAAAAAAAAGAATAGCAGTGATAAATTTGGCATGCAACTAATTACCATAAATAACCACAACCACTTTCCCACTCACTGCACTTCAAAGACTGATGTTTACCCAATGAGCACCAGAAAGGTAATTTATTATGAGGGTAATATTTTTAGTAATTTTAGTTTTTTAGTTTTTGAGTTTACGTTTTTTACTTCTTGCCTTTCTGGGGCCATAACTTTTTTATTTTTCTGTTCACATGCCATATTAGGGCTTGTTTTTTTGTGGGACAAGTTGCACTTTCTATTCCACCATTTAATATTGCACACAATATAGTGGGGAGCTGGAAACAAATTCCAAAAGGGGTGAAAGTGGAAAAAAAAAACGCAATCTATTTATCACAATTTATTACGGTGTTCCATATATGGTAACACTGGTCATTTAGTTTCATTCTCCAGGTCAGTATGATTATGGCAATACCACATATGTATAGTTTTTCTTCCGTTTTTATACTGAAAAAAATATAAAAACTTGACAAAAACGATTGACTAAAGCATCTGAACGGATAAATGTCTGCAACCGGCATTACCGCCGCTCTCAGACACCAGCTGCCAGCTGTATGAAACAGCAGGGACCCAGCAGCTATGGTGCCTGCCGCACTTGCGACTGGGTGACATGTTTAAAGTCCTGGCTAGCGCTGTACATTTACAGTGCAGGTCAGGAAGGGGTTAAGTAAGTTACCATAATGATGTTGTCAGTTTCTATGCCACCAGGGGAATGGAGTGGACTTTCAACATTGTTTTTTTTTGTAACATTTAAAAATGTTGGGCGAAATATCTGTACACCCATTATTAAATAAGAGTGAGGGGAATTAGCAAAACACATAAAAAATGTCACAAACCCTTTTAAAATTTGTCTCATTTCCAGGTGCGTACATACAGGGGTCGCAGCGGTCGCAGTTGCGACCGGGCCCGGCACTCCAGGGGGCCCAGCCGCCTATGGACCCCTGCAGTAGCGCTGTACCGGGGCCCAGTGCCGGGGCTCTCACTGGGGTACCAGAATGAGCGCTGACACAATACTGCGGCGGGGCAAGGGAGCGCATAGTTCCCTACCCTGCCGCCGCTCACCGCTATAGGCTTCAGGCCTAATAGGCCTGAGGCCTATGCGGTAGTGAAATCCCGGCACAGGCGTGCGCGATGACGTCATCACGCACGACCGGGGCCGGGACGCAGCAGCACAGAGAAGTGTGAGCGTTTTCTCTGCAAGCAAGCGCAGGTAAGTATTTAGCTTTTAGGTTTTTTTTATCTCTTTTTTTATTAATTTTTATGTGACAACTTTGGGGGACATGTGGGGGAAAAATTATTATGGAGATAATGGAGGAATTACTTTGTGGGGGCAAGTGATTGTGGGGGCAAATTACTATACGGGCAGTGGGGGAACTACAGAGTGAAGGAAACTACAGAGTGGGGGAAACTACAGTGTGAGGGGCAATGTGGGGAAACTACTGTGTGAGGGGCAATGTGGGGAAACTACTGTGTGAGGGGAAGTGTGGGAGCAAATTACTATAGGGGCAGTGTGGGAGAAATTACAGAGTGAAGGAAACTACAGAGTGGGGAAACTACTGTGTGAGGGGCAATGTGGGGAAACTACTGTGTGGGGGTGGTGTGGGGAAACTACTGTGTGGGGGCAGTGTGGGGAAACTACTGTGTGGGGGCAGTGTGGGGAAACTACTGTGTGGGGGAAACTACTGTGTGGGGGAAACTACTGTGTGGGGGCGGTGTGGGGGAAACTACTGTGTGGGGGGCAGTGTGGGAAACTACTGTGTGGGGGCAGTGTGGGAGAAACTACTGTGTGGGGGCGGTGTGGGGAAACTACTGTGTGGGGAAACTACGGTGTGGGGAAACCACGGTGTGGGGGCAATGTTGGGAAACTACGGTGTGGGGGGACATGTGGGGGCAAATGATTATGGGGGCAAATTACTATATGGGGCAATGTGGGGGAAACTACAGTGTGGGGACATTACTATATGGGGTCAGTGTGGGGAAACTACTGTGTGGGGAAATTAGTGTATGGGGGCAGTGTGGGGAAATGACTGTGTGTGTGTGTGTGGGGCAAATTACTATGGGGGGCAGTGTGGGGAAATTACTATATGGAGGCAGCATGGGGGGCGTTGCTATTGGGGAAGCACTGTAGGGGCAATTCTATTATTTTTGGGGACACTATACAGGGATTACTGCCTGGAGCACAATATAGGATGTTTTTAGCGTACAGGGGGTGGAGGCAGGTTAGGGGTGGGGGGCGGCGATGGGGAGGGGGCCCCATGGATCAGTTTCGCACCGGGGCCCCATGGATTGTGTGTACGCCACTGCTCATTTCCTTCTCCATGGACAAAACAGCTAAAAACACTCCACTTTGCTGGTGCAAAGCCTTTCTTACATTATCCATCAGCAGGGCCGCATTTTCCTTAAGGTGAGGTGAATACCTCGCCTCTGATGGTGGCTGCAGTCCACAGGAGGCAACGGAGCCTACTGCCCCTGTCCCCACTGTTTCCTCTGATAAGCCTCAGGGCCACTAGACTTGAAGCCTATGTGGCAGTATAATAGTGCAGGTGGACATGATAACGTCATTGTGTCGCCTAGAACCCAATGCAGGAGGTCACAATGATGTAATTGCAACTGTCTGGACACAGGACACAGGCAACTCAGGCCATAGGAGAATGGAAAAGGCCTTTGGCCTGCAATGCAGATGACTTCATAAAGTTTACGCAAAATTTGCCATTATTGTATAAATGAAAACTGCCATATGACCTTTGTAAATGATTTCCAATATCGACAGATGAAACAAAGAATAGGTTACTTGACTACAATACCCAAAGACACATCGGGCAAATCTGTATTTCACAACCTGATCTGAGCTGTAAGGTGGTAAAAATGTTAAGTTTTAGTAAAATCAATGACGCTCTGTGTATTCTTTTGGTTGTTAGAGCAGGTTCTCAATGCGAATATGCTTTGAAGAAGAACTCTGCACTCCAAGAGTGGACTGCTTCTGTTCTTATTTGCAATGGGAAAAGCCTGTGACATTACTGACCTCTCTCAAATGCTACAAATACAAGTAGAAATAAATTGTACAAGTCAACATGGAGCACATAAAGTTCATTATAACTGTATATACACTTATGCCAGCAAGGGCATATAAAGAATGAAAGCTTTATCTATCATAACGGTTTGGCCACATGTTCAGGGTTTTAATGCAGTGTTGGAAGCCAAAACCAGGAGTGAATTTATGAAAGAGGAAAAGTCTTATCTGTCCTTTATGATTTCTTTCCTTTTAGGATTCTCTCCTGAATTTGGCTTCCACAACTGCATCAAGAAATCTGATTGTGTGGCTGTACCCTAAGAAATATAAAAGCTACATACATCCAAAATACAAAAAACATGTAATTTACTTAAAGATAATAACTTACACGCTGGATATATTTACCATACCAAAGCAGTCATATGTAACAATGGCCAGTAGAGGTCGCTCAGGTCCCATCCATAGCTACATGCATTGAACGTGAATACAAGGCAAACTCTGAGCTATACATAAGCCACGAAAAACAGTGTTTATGAGTGAAAATTAAAGGAGCAAAACATATGGTAGATACCAAGATAGACTTACTAATTACTTCAGCTATTGACAAGGAGTTAAGCAAATTGATTCTAAACTAGTCAAGTTCGACTCAATTTTGTGAAAAGTCAAGTTTCATCCAAATCTGAACTTTTGGTGATTTGAACTGAGCACATTTTTGGGAGAGAGAGGAAAAATCAATCTAGTGACAGACTAGAGAAAAACAGGTATGAGTCCAAGAGAGTTCGCCTGCTACTGGCCACCGCCACCAGGGACCGAGCACCCCAAAGGCAGCTTCAAGGAGTTCCCTGGCATGGCACTTCTTTAAACAATGTGTTGATGACAAGACCCGGGTGGTTTTCATGCTGTGCCATCAGAGCCTGAAGCGAGGCATTAACGTTCTGAACCTTAGCACAACCTGCATGACCAGGCATCTACATGCAAAGCATGAACTGCAGTGGAGTAAACACCTTAAAAGCAAGGAACTTACTCTGGCTCCCCCTGCTCCCTCTTCTGCTGCTGCCTCGGCCTCGTCCTCCGCCTCGGGAGGAACAATGGCACCTGCCGCCCACCAAACAGAGGATGTGCCACCGACACCACCACCTGCGTCACCAAGCATCTCCACCATGTCACACGGCAGCGTTCAGCTCTCCATCTCACAAACCTTGGAGAGAAAGCGTAAATTCCCACCTAGCCAACCTCGAGCCCTGGGCCTGAATGCCAGCATTTCTAAACTACTGGCCTTTGAAATGCTGTCATTCAGGCTGGTGGACACAGACAGCTTCAAACAGCTGATGTCCATGGTTGTCCCACAGTATGTTGTTCCCAGCCATCACTACTTCTCCAAGACAGCTGTGCCTTCCCTGCACAACCAAGTATCCGATAAAATCAAGTGTGCACTGCGCAACGCCATCTGTGGCAAGGTCCACCTAACCACAGATACGTGGACCAGTAAGCACGGCCAGGGACGCTATATCTCCCTAACTGCACACTGGGTAAATGTAGTGGAGGCTGGGTCCCAGGCGGAGAGTTCCTTGGCGCACGTCCTTCCGCAGCCAATGATTGCAGGGCATCATTCTTTGCCTCCTGTAGCCTCCTCCTTCTACTCAGCTTCCTCCTCCTCTGCTTCCACCAGCTCATCCAGTCAGCCACATACCTTCACCACCAACTTCAGCACAGCCCGGGAAAAACGTCAGCAGGCCATTCTGAAACTCATATGTTTGGGGGACAGGCCCCACACCGCGCAGGAGTTGTGGCGGGGTATTGAACAACAGACCGACCAGTGGTTGCTGCCGGTGGGCCTCAAGCCCGGCCTGGTGGTGTGCGATAATGGGCAAAATCTCATCGCAGCTCTGGGACTAGCTGGTTTGACGCACATCCCTTGCCTGGCACATGTGCTGAATTTGGCGGTGCAGAAGTTCATTCACAACTACCCCGACATGTCAGAGCTGCTGCATAAAGTGCGGGCCATCTGTGTGCGCTTCCGGCGTTCACATCCTGCCGCTGCTCGCCTGTCTGCGCTACAGCGTAACTTCGGCCTTCCCGCTCACCGCCTCATATGCGACGTACCCACCAGGTGGAACTCCACCTTGCACATGGTACAAATGTGGCCAGCCAGGGCCCACTACTGGAGGACGAGGAGGATGAGGAGCAGGTGGATGAGGATGAAGCAGGTTCACAGCGGGTCGGCACTCGACACAGCTCAGGCCCATCACTGGTGCATGGCTGGGGGATACGGAGGACGATGACGATACGCCTGGCACACAGGAGCGAATACATGCTACAGTGCCTGCACAACGACCGCAGAGTTGCCCACATTTTAACGTGTGCGGACTGCTGGGTTGCCAGCCTGCTGGATCCCCGGTACAAAGACAATGAGCCCACCTTACTTCCTGCACTGGAGCGTGATAGTAAGATGCGCGAGTACAAGCGCACACTGGTAGACGCGCTCCTGAGAGCATTCCCAAATGTCACAGGGGAACAGGTGGAAGCCCAAGGGGAAGGCAGAGGAGGAGCAAGAGGTCGCCAACGCAGCTGTGTCACAGCCAGCTCCTCTGAGGGCAGGGTTAGCATGGCAGGAATGTGGAAAAGTTTTTGTCTCCACGCCACAGCTAACTGCCCCACCACCTGATACGGAACGTATTAGCAGGAGGCAGCATTTCACTAACATGGTTGAACAGTACGTCTGCACACCCCTCCACATACTGACTGATGGTTCGGCCCCATTCAACTTCTGGGTCTCCAAATTGTCCACGTGGCCATTTTATGCCTTGGAGGTGCTGGCCTGCCTGGCGGCCAGCGTTTTGTCTGAACGTGTATTCAGCACGGCAGGGGATGTCATTACTGACAAACGCAGCCGCCTGTCCACAGCCAACGTAAAATGAACCCGGCATGGATCTCACAGGACCTGTCCCTCCCTTGTGCAGAATAGACATTTATAATTGCCTCCCCCTCAACCATGTATTCTTGTACTCCGGGGCACTTCTTTATTGAATCCTCATTTTTTTAACTTTACCATGATCCTGCGTTGCAACCCAAAGTTGAATGAACCTCTCCTCAATCTGGGCGCCAGGGCCTAAATAACTGAAAGTGGCCTTCTCCAGTGGTGGGTGATATGACGCATGATTCCTTGCTGTGGGACCTCTCTCCTCTGTCTGGGTGCTGGGCCGAAATAACTGAAAGTGGCCTTCTCCAGTGGTGGGTAATATGACGCCTTATTCCTTGCTGTGGGACCTCTCTCCTCTGTCTGGGTGCTGGGGCCGAAATGACTGAAAGTGGCCTTCTCCAGTGGTGGGTGATATGACGCATGATTCCTTGCTGTGGGACCTCTCTCCTCTGTCTGGGTGCTGGGCCTAAATAACTGAAGGTGGCCTTCTCCAGTGGTGGGTCATATGACGCCTTATTCCTTGCTGTGGGACCTCTCTCCTCAGTCTGGGTGCTGGGGCCGAAATAACTGAAAGTGGCCTTCTCCAGTGGTGGGTGATATGACGCATGATTCTCTGCTATGGGACCTCTCTCCAATTAATATTGGTTAATTTTTATTTATTTTATTGTTATCCCATTTCCTTATCCACTTTTGTTTGCAGGGCATTCACCTACATTTTGCTGCCTTTTGCAGCCCTCTAGCCCTTTCCTGGACTATTTTACAGCCTTTTTTGTGCCTAAAAGTTCAGGTCCCCATTGACTTCAATGGGGTTCGGGTTCGTGATAAAGTTCGGGTCGAGTTCGGATCCCGAACCCGAACATTTTCGGGAAGTTCGGCTGAACTTCTCGAACCTGAACATCCAGGTGTTCGCTCATCTCTACTCATAAACCATGAACAACAGAATAAAATTTGCAGTACAATATTTAATATGGAAGTGCATTTTCACATGTCATTCACTAGAGGGTGCTATAGGAATGTATTTGGCAGCAGGAAAGAGTCTGAAAATAAACATCCCTCCAAAAACCAAAAATTGCTCTAGATTCTATACCTTTCTATGATACTATAGTAAAACAAAATATTTTCTGAGACTATATTGAGTGCTGCCTCCTCTTCCAACAGCTGATTGGCAGGGGTGCCGGGAGTCAGACCCCCACCAATCAGATATTGAAGACCTATCCTGAGGATAGATCATCAATATGTACTGACTGCACAACCCCTTTAATGGATGCAAACTCAAAGCAGCATAGGGATCTATGTCAGGCCATGACACATACAGTTGTGTTCAAAATTATTCAACCCCCAATGCTGTAAAGGGTTTTAGGGAATTTAGTGTACATTTGTAATTGTGTTCAGAATGAAATCTTACAAGGACTTTTTAAAGAACCAATTGCAACTAAAATGACATCAATTGTTTTTGTAATACAGTATTAAATGTTTTTTTTGTGATTTCTTCATTGACACAATTATTCAACCCCTTAAAGACTACCACTCTTAAGAACAGAGGTTCATTCAAGTGTTTTCGATCAGGTATTGAAAACACCTCTGGATGTCAAGGAGCAGCAATCAAGCATAATAAGCATCAATTAGGCAGATTTAGAATGACTGTGATACTCAGCTCCTTCTAGACATTTACTGTTGTGTTTACAAACATGGTGAAGTCAAGAGAATGGTCCGGGATGACAAGAGAAGAGGTGATTTCTCTTCACAGGAAGGGCAATGGCTATAAGAAGATTGCAAAGATGTTAAACATACCAAGAGACACCATAGGAAGTATCATTCGCAAATTCAAGGCAAAGGGCACTGTTGAAACGCTACCTGGTCGTGGCAGAAAGAAGATGCTGACTTCGACTGCTGTGTGCTACCTGAAGCGCAAAGGGGAGAAAGTCCCGGTGTGACTGCTGAGGAACTGAAAAAAGAGTTGTCAGATGCAGGTACTGAAGTTTCAGCTCAGACAATAAGGTGCACACTGCGTAATGAAGGCCTCCATGCCAGAACTCCAAGGTGCACCCCCTTCCTGTCTCCAAAGAATAAGAAGAGTCGACTGCAGTATGCCAAAAGTCATGTGGACAAACCACAAAAGTTTTGGGATAGTGTTCTGTGGACTGATGAAACAAAATTAGAACTGTTTGGGCCCATGGATGTTTGGAGGAGGAAGAACAAGGCCTATGAAGAAAAGAACACCTTGCCTACTGTGAAGCATGGCGGGGGGTCAATCATGCTTTGGGGCTGTTTTGCTTCTACAGGTACAGGGAAGCTTCAGCGTGTGCAAGGTACCATGAATTCTCTTCAGTACCAGGAGATATTGGATGAAAATGTGATGCAGTCCGTCACAAAGCTGAGGCTTGGGAGACGTTGGACCTTTCAACAGGACAATGATCCCAAGCATACCTCAAAGTCCACTAGAGCATGGTTGCAGATTAAAGGCTGGAACATTTTGAAGTGGCCATCGCAGTCACCAGACTTAAATCCGATTGAGAACCTCTGGTGGGACTTAAAGAAAGCTGTTGCAGCGCACAAGCCTAAGAATGTGACTGAACTGGAGGCTTTTGCCCATGAAGAATGGGCGAAGATACCCGTAGACCGCTGCAAGACACTTGTGTCAAGCTATGCTTCACGTTAAAAAGCTGTTATAACTGAAAAAGGATGTTGTACTAAGTACTAAGATTGAATGTAACTTGGGGGTTGAATAAAACTGATAATGATGTGAGCACAGAAAAGACATTTGTGGTTATTTCATTATAAATGTTATGTTATATTTGCCTGACTTACAAGTGCCTCTTTGATTTAATTGTAAACAAGATGACTGAAATAATCAAAATCAATGTCAAACTGGCCAAAACACTCAATTTCAGTGGGGGTTGAATAATTTTGAACACAACTGTATGAGAAATACAGTTAACACGGATGGCCTAAGATATATTCCTGTGCATCACCCCAATATGTCTTGCTCTCAGTATAACAAGGTTATGGTTTTTCGGTATTTAGATGCAGTGGTCATGCTTGATCACAGCATCTAAAAGGTTAAATGTAGTTAATCGGCCTTATTGCCAGTTGCAGACATTATCCCGAGCCCCTGCTGTTTGAAACAGCAGATACTCGAAGACTATGCTGCTCCTCGCTCTTGCGAGCAGGCGCCATATTTAAGACCCTTCCTTCTGCCATACTTGTACGGTGCTGGGACTCAAGTGGTTAAAAAGTTATGCGACTTTTTCACATATTTACAGTGTCCTCAAATCTACTGCAAAGCACTTAAAGTGTTAATATCACTATATTTCATGCATTATATTCAAGAACTACTTGTCCAATAAGGTTGTATAGTGACTGTTAGTTCATGCATTAAATTCATGTACTACTAGTCCCATAAGGTTTAATGGAGAATGAGTGGTCCCAAGTGATAGGCAAGGCTGGTTCCACCATTTCTTTCCAGGACTAGAGTGAGTCTAGTGTTGGCTAATGCGAAGTTAACACCCCAAGGCAGCTAGGAGTAGAACTTTTTAGAAAAGACTGTAATCCTGTAACTTACAGTTTATGTGCCAGCCCTTGGAAGGAAGAAGTATACAGAAGGTTTAGCTTTCACAAAAGGGATTGCGGACTACTTTGGCACAAAAGGTAATCGCATCCACCCTGGCTATGGCTTCCTCTGTATGTAGTGGGAACAATGTAAGCTATAGGCTGCTTATCATAGCTAAAGAACAAGAAAAGTTCTCTGTACAGAGACGGTAGTCCACTAAGGCCTCTTGCACACGACTGTTTTTTTTTTCCGTTTACGTTCTGTTTTTTTGCGTTCTGTAAACAGGCCATATACGGAACCATTCATTTCAATGGATCCGCAAAAAAAACGGAAGGTACTCCATATGCCTTCCGTTTCCGAATTTCCGTTTTTCCGTTTTTCCGTTCCGTTCAAAGATAGAACATGTCCTATTATTGTCCGCATAATGGACAATGATAGTAATGTTCTATCAGGGGTCAGCTGTTCTGTTCTGCAAAAAACAGAATGCATACGGACGTCATCCATATTTTTGCGGATCGGTTTTTTGCGGACTGCAAAATACTGAAGAAGCCATACGGTCGTGTGCAAGAGGGCTAAGGATACCGTGGATATAAATATAAATCTAGAGATAAAGAAAGTACTGCCTGATTACAAGAGAGAAACTGGCCTCTATATTTGTATGAACTGTAAAGACTGCATTTCATGTGAACAGTGCTTATGTGAATCATCTGCTTACTAAGTTCAGTAAAGTACTGTGGATTTGTTGCACCAAAACCCAGTCTCAACATTGTACTGTTTACATCATCATTTTCACTGCACTGCCTCGGGAAGCACTGGGGAGGACAGACACTATGACCACTGCAACTCCCATCTGCACTACTACTGCTACCTATCCTCTCCACCATCTCAATAGGCTGCTGCAGTTTTATTAAATTTGCCAACTGTTCATGGACTGGAAGGTGAAAGATCTGAAGAGATGCACAGCTCTAAACTTTCCATGAAATGTTTCTTCTTCTCGAGGACAACCCTTTATAATGTAGACAGTTTAGTTCATCCTTGAGAAATTGAGTTTTGCCACAATTAGGCCTCTTTCACACTTGCGTTGTTAAGATCCGGCGTGCACTTCCGTCGCCGGAAGTGCCTGCCGGATCCGTAACAACGCAAGTGAACTGAAAGCATTTGAAGACTGATCAGTCTTCAAAATGCTTTCAGTGTTACTATGGCAGCCAGGACGCTATTAAAGTCCTGGTTACCATAGTAGTAGTGGGGAGCAGTATAGTTACCGCCCGTGCGGCTCCCGGGGTGCTCTAGAATGACGTCAGAGTGCCCCATGCGCATGGATCACGTGATCCATGCGATCACGTGATCAATGCGCGTGGGGTGCCCTGACGTCACTCTGGAGCGCCCCGGGAGCCGCACGGGCGGTAAGTACACTGCTCCCCCGCTCCCCACTACACTTTACCATGGCAACCAGGACTTTAGCGTCCTGGCTGCCATGGTAACCATTCAGAAAAAGCTAAACGTCAGATCTGGTGATGTGCCAAATCGACGTTTAGCTTAAGTCCGGATCCGGATTAATGCCTTTCAATGGGCATTCATTCCGGATTCCGCTTTGCGGCAAGTGTTCAGGATTTTTGGCCGGAGCAAAAAGCGCAGCATGCTGCGGTATTTTCTCCGGCCAAAAAACGTTCCGGTCCTGAACTGAAGACATCCTGATGCATCCTGAACGGGTTTCTCTCCATTCAGAATGTATTGGGATAATCCTGATCAGGATTTTTCCGGCATAGAGCCCTGACGATAGAACTCTATGCCGGAAAAAAAATACGCAAGTGTGAAAGAGCCCTAAGCTACATCACTTTAAGTTACTTTTATATTAAGATTGTCACATCACATGAGAGTCATGTTATTCCATCTATTTCAGTATAGCTTATAAATATCAGAACAGTGGGGAGTCTAACATCCCTCACCCCCAACAATCAGCTGTCTTGGTCTCTGGAAACCATACCTTAGCTTTATCCACTGTGTAGTTTCCAGCATTACTGTACTACACCTCAACTTCCTCAACTGAATTGCAGCACTCTGGCATTGTCACCACACAGTGGACATAACTAGAGATGAGCTAATTTAAAAAATTCGATTCAGCCAGTTCGCCAAATTTTCCGGAAAAATTAGCTTTGATCCGAATTTATTTGCGGCGGATCTTGTTAAAAAACAGATATTCATGGGCTGCAGAGAACCTTTATAGGGGTGTAGAACACTGTGCCTAGCAGTAACACGCATAGGGAGTCTGCTGTGGTAGTGAAATAATACTGTGAGTCAGTATGACATGCAGATGACAGGTGTCGCTCTTAGAATCACTTCACACTTCACTTATTTGGACAGTCACGTGGCCAAAACTGACCAAATAACTCAAGTATGAACTCAGCCTTACAGGAGGGTGTTTTTAGCGTTAAGAAAAAGCGCACTCCATTTACACCCTCATCAGCTGATTCCACATAGATGTCTACAAAACCAGTTCTATTAAACGCTTATACAAGTAGAGCCCCCCAACAGAGTGGAGAGGGTGTCAACAGTAAGTTTGTGTTAACGTCACTGATTAATTTGCTCTCCTCTGATCTGTCAGAACAATAACCCAGAAAAAACGGATCCTGTCTGTGGAGCATCTGCCTTCACTCAGCATTTGCTCAATAATCATCAGTATTGCTAATGGCAATACTGCTGCTACACAGACAAGATCCATTGTGCGTCTCATTTTTCCTTCGTCTGTCAGATTAGAAGAAAGGTCAAATAAATGATGATGTCAGCCAGGCCGAAAGGCAAAATTAGTAACCCAGTCATGAAGTGGGGAGGGTGGGAACTGTATGAAAAGTCCACAGTGTGGCCCTACGACATAGTGGTGAGGTGGAAGCAGCATGAAGAGACCCAATGACAGAGTCTGGAGGTGGCGGCAGTAACAGGAGGAGGCCGCAGAGTGGCCCAATGACAGAGTCTGGAGGTGGCGGCAGTATGAGGAGGCCACCGAGTGGCACAATGACAGAGTCTGGAGTTGGCAGCAGTATGAGGAGGCCACCGAGTGGCACAATGACAGAGTGTAGAGTTGGCAGCAGTATGAGGAGGCCACCAAGTGGCACAATGACAGAGTGTGGAGGTGGCAGCAGTACGTGAAGGCCACCGAGTGGCACAATGACACAGTCTGGAGTTGGCAGCAGTATGAGGAGGCTACCGAGTGGCACAATGACAGAGTCTTGAGGTGGCGGCAGCAACAGGAGAAGACCACAGAGTGGTAAGGTGACATAGCGTGGAGATGGCAGCCACATCATCAGGAGACTACGAAGTGACCCGGTGACAGAGTCTGGAGTTGGCAGCAGTATTAGGAGGCCACCAAGTGGCACAATGACACAGTCTGGAGTTGGCAGCACTATGAGGAGGCTACCGAGTGGCACAATGACAGATTCTGGAGTTGGCAGCAGTAAGAGGAGGCCACCGATTTACACAATGACAGAGTCTGGAAGTGGCGGCAGCAGCAGTAGCAGCATCAGAAGAAGGCCACCGAATGAAACAATGACAGAGTCTTGAGGTAGCAGCAGTAGGAGGAGGCCCCCGAGTGGCACCATGACAGAGTCTGGAGGTGGCGGCAGCAACAGGAGTAGACCACAGAGTGGTAAGGTGACATAGCGTGGAGATGGCAGCCACAGCATCAGGAGACCACAAAGTGACCCGGTGACAGTGTGGAGTGGTCCGTGGCAAAACCAGTACCCGCTGATGAAGGTGGGTGAAAGAAGGAGCACTTGGCATCAGATGTGTGGCATCAGGCGGGTGACAGCATCAGAGTAGTAGCTGATGCAGGTAGCCAGAAGAAACCGGTCTCTTTTGTCAAGGTTTGGTTGAGGCGGCATGGATGATCTAATCAGATGCATCAGACATTGGTAGGTGTAAATCCTGGCTATTAAATGCCTAATTAATCTTAACAAATCTCAGTTTCTCCACATTTTGGGTGGACAGGTGAATTCTTCTTGGGGTAACTATGGCCTCTGCCGCACTAAACACCTCTGATGCCACACTACTGGCCGGGCAGGACAGCTTTTCCAGGGTAAACTCGGCCAGTTACGGCCACAAATCCAGTTTGGCTGCCCAGTACCCCAGCGGATCTTCAACTTTGGGTGGCAGGGTGTTGTCCAAGTATGCCACCACCTGCTGGTTCAGGTCCTGCTCCAGGTCTAGCTGCTGCTGCTGGTGAGTAGTTTCTTCACTATGCGGTTGAAGAAAGCTGCTCATCAGCAAATGTATACTCAGGATGCTGCTGATGGAGCTGGTACTGCTTCTGCACCCCCACCCCTCCCCAGCAGCCATGGCAGTGGAACGTGAGCGCAGAGGGCCCCCCGGTCAGACATGCGAGAGGATGGACAATGGTGCAGATAGGCAGCGGCCAACTGACTACATAGGATGTCTCTATAGTAGTTCAGTTTGTCGTTCTTCTCAGCGGGTGTAAAAAAGGCCCCTATTTTGGACCGGTAGCGAGGGTCCAACAAGGTGGAGATCCAGAAGTCATCCCTCTGCTGAATGGTGGCAGTCGACTGTCACTACACAATCAAGTGAGCATGCATTGGGCCATTTGTGCAAGTGACTCGGAGGGACTCCCTGCCTCCATCTACACTGCATACTGCCATGGTGTATCTGGGTCCTCTGTCTCGTCTTCATCATCACCCTGTAGCTTCTTTGGCTGCTCCTGCTCCTCCTCTTCTGTCAGCTGAGTAGAAAAACCACCCATTTCGCTACACATTGCCTGTACTAAAATGTCCAAAATGTCCTTTCCCCCTCCTCCTCCTCTTCCAGTTCAGCCCCCACAGAGCTCATGTGGACGTGAGATCTAGGCGCCACGTCTCCTGTCCTCTGACCAGCCATTGCTACCACCATCTGTTCCAGGACATGAAGCAGTGGAATGACGTTGTTCATCCCATACTCCTGGCGACTGACAAATAACGTGCCATCCTCAAAGGGACTGACCAAACGGCAGGTGTCACGTATGAGTTGCCGCTGGCTGACATCGAAGTTACACAGGGGATTACTGGTATCCGCTTGTATCATCAAGAAATCATTGATGGCCTTTCTCTGTTCGTATAGTTGGTCCAACATATGAAGGGTGGAATTTAATGGGTGAAAACGTCGCATATCAGCCTATGTTAGGGGATGTTGCTCTGCCGCTGCACCTCAAGGAGTGTGTGCTTTACGGTGTATGAGTGGCTGAAGTGCATGCAAAGTTTCCTAGCCATTTTTAGGATGTCTTGCAAATGGGTGGAAGACTTCAGGAACCGCTTGACAACCAAATTGAACACATGTGCCATGCAGGGTGCATGGCTCAGCCTTCCTTGACGCAGTGCCGACACCATGTTCTTCCTGTTGTCGGTCACCATGGTTTCTGATTTTGAGTTGTCGCTGAGAAAGCCAGTATTCGATTTCTTGATGAATCACACAGAGCAGTTCCCCCCCCCCAAGGCAAACCAGGTGCAGGACAGCGTGACACCGCCGTGCACTGCACATGTGGTATTCTGGAGGGCCCCTGTGAATTGTCCCTGCAGTGGAGGCTGAGGACATGGGGGAGGATGAGGAGGCAGAGACAGACATTGTCGCAGCACCAACGGCGTGTCAACATGGAGGCGGAAGCGTCGTGACCTGGCCAAGTTGCTGGTGTGGCTCTGCTGGAACCACATTCACCCAGTGGGCCGTAAAGGACATGTATTGTCCCTGCCTGTAGTTACAGCTCCACACGTCGGCCCAGCCATGCACTTTGGCAGACACCGACAGGCTCAAGGACTGGCCCACCTTCTGTTCTACATGTGTGTGCAGGGCTGGTACTGCCTTTTTGGCAAAGAAATGACGGCTTGGGACTCTCCACCTCGGCTCGGCACAAGCCATCAGTTTTCTGAAAGTTGCAGAGTCCACCACTTGGAAAGGGAGGGACTGCAGCACTAGCAACTTGGACAGGAGCACATTAAGCTTCTGCTCCTTTGGATGATTACATGCATACTGCTGTCTCTTTGAAATTGCTTCAGTGATCGTTTGCTGCCAGAATGACTGACGATGAGTTGGAGGAGGGAGAGCATCTGGACCAGCAGAAGATGGGAATAACAGACAGCTCCCTTCGGCTAAGGTGGTGGAGCCTTGGCTGCCTGAAACCGGGTGCGTGCCACGAGGTGATGCAGTGGTTGCTGCGGCAGGCTGGACCACCACATCAGAGCCTTGGTTCTCCCAGACCACTGTATGGCAATGCTGCATATGTTGATGCAAGGCCGTGGTGCCAACAATGGCACCCTGGCCACGCTTCACCTAATGCCCACAGATTCTACGTATGGCCACGTTCACTTCCCCCGGCGGCCTAACAAAAAAATGACTTGTACTTAAATAGGCCACTAAATGCTTTCACCACAAATAACTGCAACAGTGAAGTGCGTATATATTTTTCTTTTTGAACTGAAATAGGCCACTAAACGCTATCACAACAAATAACTGCAACAGAGAAATGCATATATATTTTTCTTTTTATACTGAAATTGGCCACTAAACGCTTTCACACAAATAATTGCATCAGTGAAGTGCGTATATATATTTCTTTTCGTACTGAATTAGGCCACTAAACACTTTCACCACAAATAACTGCAACAGTGAAATGCGTGTATATTTTTATTTTTGTACTGAAATAGACCACTAACTGCTTTCGCCACAAATAACTGCAACAGGGAAGTGCGTATATATTTTTCTTCCTGTACTGAAATAGGCCACTAAACGCTTTCACCACAAATAACTGCAACTGTGAAATGTGTATATATTTTTCTTTTTGAACTGAAATAGGCCACTAAACGGCCATCAATATCTGGGTACCCGAAAACCCCTTTAATGATATTTTTACTACAAAATATTGTTTAAAGGGGTTTTAGGAGAGCTTTCTACTGATGACCTATTCTCTAGATAGGTCATTAGTATCAGAAAGGTGGGGTCCAACACGCAGGACCCCTGCTGATCAGCTTTTTGAGAAGGCAGTGGCGCTCACAGTAGCACAGTGGCCTTCTCCAGCTTTCCCTAGACTATGTTGCATCACGTTCATCACTCACATGGCCTAGACGCAGCTCAGCCCCATTGAAGGTAATGGGGCTGATCCCGATACCAAGCAGAGCCACAATACATTGTACAACGCTGTGCTTGGTGAGCAGAGAGAAGGCCGTGGAGCTACCGCGAGTGCCGGTGCCTTCTCAAACAGCTGATGGGTGGAGATCCTGGGTGTAGAACCCCCGCACCGATCATCAGTATAAAACTCTCGGAAAACCCCTTTAACTGTTTTACTATTTTACTTACAAATGATCCATTTGTATTTTAATATGCTTCATCTAGCTTTCAAAGACAGGGTAACCTGAATACTAAAAATTGTCACACAAATTCACAAATTAATCAAATTTTTTTTTTGTTTGTTTTTTAATATTCTTGAAACAGCCCACTAATAATATGTCATATTTCTGGTAGCATTGTGAAACCAATAATTGTCACCAGGTGTCAGACTTTGCTAATAATAAAAGGCTTTAGATACTGGCACTATAGAAAACCCTTTATATGATACTCAACTATGCTACAGGAATGAATGCAGAGACAGGGAGGACTGAACAGTATCACTATATTATCAGAGCCGAGTTTAATAAAAGGAACTACATGCAATGGCTGTAAGTAATCATAGACTAGATGCGATCATGCAATATGGTGCCAGGGAAGAATTCCCATTTGCTAGCATCAGCCTATATTGACATAAAACCCTATTACAATAAATTTACACTTACTATCCTTTTTGTCAGAATATTAAAAGGAATATAAGATTGGGATACAACTTTTTATCTTTTGATATTTTTAAAGGCATTTGACGTTTTTACTTTGGTGATGTATCCACAACATTACACTTCCAAATACAGCTATGATGGCCCTGTCCACACCTGTTCTCATCACTCTCATCTTTTGGTAGACCTGGTGAGGGAGGTGTAAAATGCCAGTTAAAACTTAAGAAGTCACAATGGCATTGAAAAAGTTGCAAAATCCTGGTTTTGCACCTTTTTGATGCCAAAAAAGGCTTAGGAATGATAAATTTCCCCCCTATGTCTTTGGTGAAGAACATTTTTTAAATGACTACAAATATGCTCTTCAGAGGCTCAACAAAAAGGAAACACACAAATGTAATATCCAGTGGTAAAAGGCTGTACATCCTATTAAGAGATTTAAAGCAGATTCTATACTATCCTTTTAATAAAGCACGTATGATTTATTGTAATTTCCAAAAAACTCTTCATGTGTCACTAACATTTAACCACTCCCGTCCCTCAATAAGAATTCATCCCCTATCTACAAGATAAAGGATAAGTAACTCATCGGCGAGGATCCTTAGCCCTGCCCTCACCAATCATAAGAATGGGGTGCTGCAGTTTCTGGAGTGAATGCATGCTGCTGGTCCATTCAACTCTATGGGACTGTTCAAAAGAAGCTGAGCAAAACGCTACATAAAGTACTGTACATGATTATCTATATATTTATTTTTATTCGTTGTTAATTAAACGTTGCCACCTCTCCCCTATACATTTTTCATTTCTTTTTTTTCCACCACAAAACATAATAGGTGTCTACCTTAACTTATTGATTTTTATTTTTTTTTTTATAAACTTATCTGAATGCACTTTTGAGGCAGCTACCTACTCTGCCTACAGTCAGTGGATGGCAAAAAAACTAAACAAAAAAAACTTCAATTTCCCTAATGTCTAGCTTATTGATGTATCAGTATAATTCCAACTACATGAATGTGGATATAATATCTAGAAATTCCCCCTCCTAAAGTATTAGGTGCATCTGCTGCACACTGATTCCATTCAAACACAATTCCTACCTGGTGCTCTTCTCCATTTCTTCTACATTTCTCTTGAAATGGTGCATAATCATCTTTGTCTGAATTATTTTACATTACGGGAACATTTTCACTTTACAGCAGTCAGTATCTGTATCAGTTTTCATTATATTTCCTACCAACATATTGCTCTGTATCTTTGTATCCTTGTTTAATTTACAAGGGACTCTAAGAGACGTTAACTACCTCTGTTAAGGCTCATTACAGGTTAATTAACAACACAATTATTTAAAATTTAAAAAATCATGTATTTAATAAAATATATAATTTTCATCTCAAGGGCTTCTTTCTCATTTTTCCTCCAATTTGTAGACAGAGACTGATGTGAGTGATGACAATCTCTGCACAGTGCTGTGGAATATGTAAGTGCCATAAATGAATAACATGAAGTAAAGTGATGGCATGGACTGAGATGTTTAAATTTTAGTGTACCTTTCACCTTTGAGACACCTCAAAAAATATTACTGCAAGGGATTAGGGGGCAGGACATTTAGTACATTGTTCATACATCTGTCAGAGGTAAATAAAGGTATAAAAGGATTTAATTCATTATAATGTAATTTAGCTATATTTGCTGCTAAACCTCAGGGAAAGTAGATCATAGTCCTCTGAAATGTTTGTAGGTATCACAGCATGTTAAATTTTAGAAGTATGCATTGTAATTCCATGAATGAACCACTTTTGCATTTTCTTGCCTTTATGATTGTATTTATAGGTATACTAATAAAGATCTGCCAGCTATAAAATATCAATAAAGTAAAATGAACATAGGGGTCATTTATCAAACTGGTGTAAAGTAGAACTGTCCTAGTTGTCCATAGCAACCAATCAGAATTCTCCTTTCATTTTCCAAAGGAGGTGTCCAAAATGAAAGGTGGAATCTGATTGGTTGTTATGGAAAACTAAGACAGTTCTGCATTACACCAGTGTGATACATGACCCCCAGAGTCTTTGCATGTTTATCTACTCTTATTGTAGACTTCTAGAACACCCTCACTCCCAATTTACAATTTAAGACCATGCAAGGTAGCCTGTAGCACAATGCACACAGGCGGGATGGCCAAGCTTGGGCTTCTAGTGTACAGAGAAAATCTCCCCTAAAAGCAATGTCAATATTTTCTGTATATATGGAGTCCAACTAAGCATGCCACCGTTTTTTCCTTTTAGACTCATACACACCCTGACAAAAAGAACCACAGACTTTCCAGGCACTTGCAATTGAGGTGGAATTTATTTGGACCCAAATCAGATTGGACAGCAGATTCAGGCAAATTGGACTTGAAGAGATGTTTGATCATCTCTTAAAATCTAACTATTAGATTTTCCTCCGTGCACTCATGACTGTGGTGAGCTTATTCTTTCCTGTTGGGTTTCTATAGTATAAGTATGCCTTGCCCCAAGTAGCTGAAGTCTTCCTAATAAAGTAGAATCTCCTTACAGATGTCATTTTCTATTATGCTTCCCAACTTTTCTGTCTCCTGCTTCTTCCTCCCATATGTAGCAGACACAACATTAATGAATGATGAGTTGTTCACCACTCCATATGCTTCATCAGAATTCCCAGTGTGGTTTGCACCTCAGTAAAATCCATAGCAATTAAAATGACAGCACATTTTAAAAGGCTATAACTTCAAAGTAACTTAACCACAAAATACACGAGTGGAACAAATATTACTTTTTTCTTCACAGCTAAATGCAAATGTATTTAATACTCAGAATAAACATTAAACAGATTTTCAAAATATTAGATCTAGTCTAAATTTCAAAATTAATAAAGCAGCAATAAATACATCAACCTCTTCACAGCAATTTAAGCACATTAATTCAGATGTGAAGGAGATCTCTTAAATCTCTTTCTTCATTAAACTCATCTGGGAATTTGTCATAAAAATCCAGAAAGTTCTTAATGTTCTTCCTGTGCTAATATTAAGACTGGCGATTTCAAATTTGTACATATTTAAATAGACTATAAAGTGAATTATGGATTTGTACCCATCAAATTTACAATGAAATGAAACTCAAGAGCAAGCTTCAATGAATATGTAGGTAAAGTGTTTTATTCTACGCAATAATTATTTTTTCGTTCTTTAATATGTTTCCATGCTCTTTACCTATTATGTGAATGATAATATAGCATAAGTCGGACTTTGCTGAATGCTAGAACACAAAGCTCTAGCAACTCATTGCTTTAAGGCTTTGGATTCAGAGACTCATGTATTTACGTGTATTTACATCCATACACTACAGAGTCTTCTGGAAGGATGGAGGAAAAAAACAACCCCCTAAGGGCTCATGCACACAACCGTTGTTGTTTAGAGGTCTGTTTTTCACGGATCCGTTGTTCCACATCTAAGTTTTTTTTCTCTGATTTAAGTTCTCTTTCGTTCTGTTATTTCACAAAACATATCCGTATGGTTTCTGTATGCGATCCGTTTCTTGCAGATCGGAAACAGTAACTTATTAATCACCAAACACATGAGCAATATGGGCTGGGCATAGCATTTCTACAGTATGGATCAGCAAAATACGGATGAAATACGGATGACATACGGATGTGTTCTGTGTGCGTTCCGGATTTTTTGCGGACCCATTGACTGGAATAGGGCCTCGGACCCTGATTTGCGGACAATAATAGGACATGCACTACTTTTTTTGCAGAACGGCCATGCGGACAAACGGAAACGGAATGTAACTTCCATATTTTCTACAGCCCCATTGAAGTGAATTGTTCTGCATACGGGCCGCACAAAAAATGGAACGGAAGCGAAAAGAAATACGCTCGTGTGCATGAACCCTAAAACTCAATTTCCTGATCCCCAGTCTAATATTCAATGAGGAAGAATGATGGGGTTCAGTTAGTTTTAGATTCAGATTTAGATTTAGATTTTAAGCATTCAGGGTGTTTAACTCCATTTTTGTTAGTCAACTACTATTAACAAGATTGCTTAAAGTGTTATTCTTTATAGAAATTCAGCATATTATGTTTGCAAAACAGAGAAACATTAGAATCTTTCTTTTGTGACCTTTCATGATAGAGGTCTGCATTAAAAGTCAAAGGGGAAGGTTTATCATGTGTGGAGTTTTTGAAGTCAGTTTTTCTAGAGTATGCGCTGTGAGTTGCACCAAATTGTATTGAGCGTTGCACATTGTTTGATAAATCTGGCACATCTTTAAAAAAAACACTTCATTTTGATAAACCTGGCTTACACCTACTTGCCTAAATAAGCATGGTTACTTTCCCACCTACTTCAAAAAAGTGGTGAGAACCTTGTAAAATCACAAATAGTAACACATTTTTGTACAAGAATGGTGTACGTCAAAGTTTACAACTTTTTTGTGTCAAAAAAACATCATGCAGAAATTCCCTCAAAGTGTCCAAACAGAGCTAGTATGGGACAGAAGACTACAATGCGGCTACAGAATAATACAGTATGTGAATATATACGGTTGTCAAGATTGAGCCAAGGTCTTTAGTGACTAAAATTTTGATACATCTCAAAACCTAAAGTTTATCTTACATAGTACTACTAAAAAAAACACAAACAAGTTAAAAAAAATATTTCTTAATATATGTCTTAACTTTTATCTGATATTTTATTATTATCATATTGTAATCAAACTAAAAAAAAATATTTCTTAGTTATACACTTCACAAGCCGGTCCTCCATCTCCTTCGACCAGTTCTGGGTAAGGCCCGATCCGGATGCTGCTGGAATGCTGTCCAGCCCCATTAACTATGATGGGGATTGACAGAGATTCAGCAACCCGGATTTAGTCCAGCCAATTCTTGGCATGTTTGCCAGGTTGCTGCCAGATCTCTGCAGGTCCACATTATAGCTAATGGGCCCGGCAGGAATCGGGTAGCGTCCAGCAAGGAGCAGCCTGCCAGAGATATCTAATGCAAATGTGAAAAACTGCCTTAGCCATGCATCTCGGCTATGTGCTAAATAAAAATGGCACAGATCAGCAGGAGATAAACCTGTCCTCTGCAAGATTTATGCAAGGCTGTTTTTCAGGAACATGGAGAAAATCCTGCAGACTGGCAAACATTGTGGGCGCAAACTGTATATCCCAATTACTTGTATCATTCATTCAGCATTTTCTTTAATTTGTGTTCAATAATTGTCAACTATATTAAAGTGCTACACTCTACAAAACCTCATGTTTTTTTTTTCTTCCTCTGGAACAATTTATCAGTATAATAGGCTGAACTGAGTGGAAGTATTTTTCTGCCATACAAACTATGTTACTATGTAAATGTGGAGATAAATCTCAAGAACTTTTTTCTAACATCTAACACCGCTATGTATGCAACTACAATGTATAGTTGACAGTCTTCTAGAGTTTTTCAGTAAAATTCCAAACAGAAGAACATTTTTTTGCAAAGATAATGCTTGGTCTTTAATATACGTTAACCAATAAATTTAGCACAGACTTGCAAAGTCATCCAAAGTTGGTTTCATGTTGGTTTTTGTTGATTTCATGCATCCTTCTACTTGCATGTAACAGAAGATTTCTGTACATCTAGACCCATTTTTCAGTCTACCATATTAGAAAGTAACATTTTCATGATACCTTCTAGCAGAAATGCCCCATTTCTTCCTTGCTTGAGGAAAAATTCAGCCTATCAAACAAACCATCTGGCGCTCTAGAATCTCATGATTAGAGATAGCAGAAGTAAGTTTATTAGCCAGAGACAACATCAGAATATGCAGGAATATGCTTTATGTGGAGCATATGGCTTCCAGCCAACGTGCTAATCATGATTGCCTCTGAAGTGGTTCTAATCATCTGTAGGAGACTGCATTGCCTCTTACGATGTTTGAACAAGCTGGTTGTTTAGACCATGTTTTGTAAGAGATATTTGTAGTCATAATTTCTCTGAACAGGTTAAGATAAACATTACAAAAATCAGCATATTAATTTGCAGAGCTTCAAATTAGAATTATAAACATTGGAGGCTGAACCTGCTTGAATGAAGCCAGATGTTAAATAAGGAGAACATCATTTTTGAGGAAACAATAAAAATAATGTCATTAGTATTGTTTAACTAAGGAAAATGGTTCTTAAAACTACCTTTAACATAAAGGGATAAAGGACGGTTTTCAAGAGTGAAACTTTAAGGAAACCTTATATATACATTAAAAAATGCAGAGAAATTGATGGATCTAGGAGCCAAAAAGAAGGGATGAAGTTTTATCAACCCACGTATATGCTGTTTTTCTCTTTGGAAACAATCCATAATCCTCAGCTAAAGCAGAGATAAAAAATCTTGGAGTTATGGAGATCTGCTGGAATATTAAGTCTCTGCAGATCTACCACAATAAAAAATAAAAAAATGTGACTTCACTAGGCTTTTCTTCTTTGTGCTTCTAACTAAGCAAATGTAATCGGTTTTCAATTCACTTACTTCATCTACAGTGGCCCCGTTCTCCTAGTTAGCTGAGCGTCACATGACCTGTGATGTCAGCTTCTTTCCCTGCTCTGATGACGTTCCGTGCACAAACCTGAGGCAGCGGTAGAAACAAGTCTGCCTCTGTGCACAGAACATCACTATGATGGCTGTGCTGGTTAGATTGATAAGCCATGCCCCATGCACTGTCCGATCTGCTGGCTCAACTGTCAGCCCTGTGTCTCACCTCCCAGTGGATTCTTTAGCAAAGTTTAACCCATTCTACCATCAGCAGCACAGACTCAGGGTTGGAGGCTGTGCCTTAGGTACTGAGCAGCTATAGGGTTTCCTCTTTTACAGGCAGTGAAGAGATGAATACTATGCATAGGATCTTCCCTCCCTCCTCACCCCTACCAATGAATTGTATGCTAGAAGCACTATTGGTGTCAACCCAGAGGATCCACTATCCAGGTAGACCTTGTGTCACCTGGCAGCATTCCCATGCCAGAGTCACCATCATAGCAGTTGCCTATCCTTCCTGTTGTCTGTCATTCTGCAACCAACCCTCTCCACACCTTTTCAGATCAGTCAACTGCAAGTAAGGCTTAATGACTTTGCAGGTATTTTTTTTTTTACTAGGACCCTGAGACCTTTTTGTAGCCTTAGCATGTTTTTTTTCCTGCACATATATATCATTAATATTGTTAATGACACTTTGGTGTATGTTTTTATGTTTGGCCTTCTTTCATTTGCTGTTCAATGAAGTTTGTGTTTTATTTATATACTCCAGGTGTGCACAGTTTTAAGATGTGCTTCTGCATAGTAGTGGTTCAACTTCATATTAAGGTGTGCTTCTGGTTAGTAGTGGTTCAACTTCATAGTGATCACAAATGTACCTTGCCTAACTTACATTCTTATCATTGACAATTTTAACTAAATGTGACACACATGAACTTATATTTTCTTTTAAGACTTGTGCAACTTATTCCAGCCATAGAAATTAATGGCCATCATTCATTCTAGCACTGTCTTCGACATCATGATGACCAGGTTTGACATTTCAGGGCATACATCAGAGCCTCCCACCAGAGGTATCCGTCGGGCAATACTACCAACTTATACTTCTGAAGAAAGGCTCAGGCATGATGTGAACAGAGGATAATCAGAGTTTACAGGTCATGTTTAGCTCAGAAAAAGGAAATGTAGAGAGTAATATAATCAGAACTTTATTAAATGTTCATGTTTTGACCAATAGCCTTACACATTTATGCAAATGCGCCAGTACAGCAGTTTTAGCTTTATGCACTGCTTATTTTTAAAATCTGCATGTCTTGTTGACTTTAATTTATAATGAGCATGATGTTAATGAAGCTAATTTTGTCTTTCTATGCCTCTGCTTTGAGACCTTTTAGAGAACTCTGGGGTGCATTGCATGTAACACAAAAGTAATTCACCATATGGAGATGCGGCCAATTACTTATTCACAGCAAATGCAAAACAATTACAAAACAGTGTTTATTGCAACATAAATGAGGCAGAAAAAAAAACAAATATTGTTCTTTTCCCAAAAGTCAAAACAGAATCCATAGATTGCAGAGCATATTTTCTCCAAGCACCCTTTTAATTCCAGCATTATCGCAGAACATCCTGGAATGAGTCCTAGGAATAACAACCCATTCTTCTTTGATCTGTGATTGCAGACTGCACTGTATAATGATCATATTTCTTATTTGTCAGGTTCTTTGATTGCCTCTTCAGATTTTGAATTCGTAATTTTATATACGAACTTAGTGCATCACAAATTCAATCACCTGGGATCAGTGATGGAGAACCATCCATATAATTATGTCGTGCAATGGTCTGTTACAAGGCATAAATCTATTAGCAGTACAAATACAAAAGAAAATAATTGTGATGGTAATAATTTAAGGTAGCCATTGCTTCAGTTGTATAATGTTGTAGGCTCAGTTACTCACTACAAATGCCATCCTTTTCAAGATCAACAGTAAAGCAAGCCATATAGTTTAGATAGCTGCTGGCTGAATGAGCGTTCATCTTACAAGTATACTTCCTGACACCCCTATGCACATACATACTCGGCATAGCCAAAAATGTTTTCTCATAGCGACAGGTGAGTAAGCTACTACAAAACATATCTGCTCTCAGAACAGGATAGCATAGGGAATGCTGCACCCTTGGTGGTATGTAACAATGTGTACCTGCATTGGCTTATTGTACAAAGCAAAAAGTCTGGCAGCTAGTGAATATGCTAGTTTAGATAGTATCAGACATGTATAAGACTTTTAGAAAATCCTTATTTCTGAACTGAAATACTTGTGTGTCTGATGTCATGCTTGTCTGCACCTGCAGACGGTGTCCTGTTACTCAGATTTGCTGCTAATGTTCCAATTGGTACACTGCAGTTAGGCCCCTTTTACACGAGCAAATTTTATGCGCAGGTGCAATGCATGAGGTGAACGCATTGCACCTGCACCGAATCCGGACCCATTCATTTCTATGGGGCTGTGCACATGAGCGTTGTTTTTCACGCATCACTTGTGTGTTGCGTGAAAATCGCAGCATGCTCCAGTTTCTGCGTTTTTCATGCAATGCAGCCCCCATAGAAGTGAATAGGGCTGAGGGAAAATTGCAAGCATCCGCAAGCAAGTGCAGATGCGGTGCGATTTTCCCGCATGGTTGTTAGGAGACGATCGGGATGGGGACCCTATCTTTATTATTTTCCCTTATAACATAGTTATAATGGAAAATAATAGCATTCTCAATAGAGAATGCAAAGTAAAAAAGGCAAGATAGGGTTAAAAATAATAAAAAAAACGAACTTACCCCCTCCATTTGATCGTTTAGCTGTCGGTTACTGGGCTCCTGTTCTGTGTTCAGCCGGGAAGGGGGTGAAGGACCTTCAGTGACGTCACTGGGTCACATGGTCCAATCAGGGCTGAACACAGAGCAGGAGCCCGGTAATGACAGCTACGCGATCAAACTTGCCAAGGCTAGATATTGATACACATTCTTATAAAACAATGTATATTTGATGTTGAACTAAGAGCTCTGTGGTATTTTTTTTAGAAGGCATTCTACAATGGATTTTGTAGGAAGAAAATAAGTATATTTAAAGGGGTCCTTTAGGCATTTTGTTAAATCACTGTATCGTGCTAACTTCTGAATGGAAGCTCAAAACTCTTTTACATAGCACTTACCCTCTGTCGCTCCCCGATGACGCTGTCTCCACTGCACTGGTAAGTGCTGAGGGCTCTTCCACTAGACATGGCTGCTTCTTTTCATTATAGCCAGTGCAGTGGAGCCAGCGGCCTTAGTAACGGTGAGATGAGACAACCCCTTTAACGTGTTCCAATGCTTTTCCACTTTACTTTGCATTTTGTTTCCAAAATTTGGAGCATGAAATAATGAATATTTCAGGTAATTAAATATTTAAAATAGACATGTAAAGCGGTGTGTGTCTTATTATGTCAGATACACAATTTAAATTATTAGACTCTATTAAATATTTGTTAGGAAAAACACAAGTAACAAACCAAACATTTATCCCAGTGCTGTTCACCTTTTGCATTCAAGCAAAGCAAGTTTTAATTGGCCATAGCATTTGTAGAATATGCCCTTATTGAATACGTAAATCAGTAGGCTTTTAATGTCGCAGATATTGCAATATTATTAAATTAAATAAATGCTTTACTGCCTTAATGAACAAAATAAAGTTTAGAAATTCTGCATCTTTCTGTGTGTTTGTGTAGCGCTAAAGGTTAAAATTTGCATCTAAATAGTCCTTTAAAAAGTTCACTACATCATGTTATGGTGGTGGATTGTGCAATTGTTTAAATAAACGCCATTGACTTTTTGTTTAAATGTACTATGTGTAACGGTATGTTTTGCCAGTGACTATAATGGGCTTTTAGAATTGTTTTGATAAGACAGTGAGACTTCTTCCAATATCTCATTTATTTTACCAAATAAAAAAATTGAGGTTTCCTCATAAATAATAACGCAATATTACTAAAACTAATCACTAGTGATGAGCAATTTTCCAGAAATTAAATTTGTCTAAATTGGTCAGATGATTTGATTTGGTCCAAATAAATTCAACCCAATTCAAAAATGCTCCAATTGTCCTGAAAAGTTGTGGATGACATTCTGAGGTCTCAAATCATCATTAAAAATCTTAAAGTGACAACGACATATATGGCTAGGGGAAGCACATGGCTGTTGGTGGTAACAGCAGCTTATTTTAAAAAGAAACTGCAGTGTTAGACTTTTTATATATATTTTTTTAAATGGTCTGAAAAAATGTCAGCTTCTGGCTGCAAATGCCTGCCATTGTGAATACACACCTGTCAGGGTCATGTCATCCTCCTTCTTCATGTTTCCTCTTTTCTGATTTGATAAATGATGGACAGTATTTTGTAAAATTAGCCCACATTGGATCTTCAAACTTTTGGATTTGTCCAGAATTTTTGGAAAATTAGGGTTGAATTCAATTTGTTTAGACTTGATTCACTTATCTTTACTGATGACTGATGTAGTTTCTTTTTCCAAAATGGTCATCTTGTCTCACTAAAGATATCTATAGCCAAGAAGAAAGTTAAAGCAGGAGATATCTGTAGATACAGAGAAGCACAGACATACCGTGTATACATTATCGTTCTAAGACTTGGTCCACATAAGGCCGCTGTAATGTGGCTGCCATAACCTCACCCACCAATTTTTAGGATAATACCTCTGTAAGGGTAGCATTACACTGCCTGATCTTCAGACAGAGAGAGCGCTGATGTAAGGTAACACATTTATTGGTGCTTATTACCCTGGCCTGATTACATATTAAATGTTCTGCAAGGCATACACATTTTGGTGCAAATTCAAAGTTAAATTTTAGAACATTTAGCTTAGTAAATCAGATCAAATTCTATTCAAATTGTGTCAGCTCATCTGTCAGTGCAAGAAAACAAGCAAAGAACATCAATGTGAGATCAGGGCTAAACTGCACGACCAAAGACAGTGACATTCCAGCAAGTATTGCATTCCGATTATTTTGTTTTTTGGTGCCGTTTCTATGGGATGATGACCATTTCTTAAGGATGGGCAATTAGTGTATATTCTTAGAAAACCATTTGAAGCAAATATATATTTGTATTGAAAGAGAAACATCTGTTGTATGAGCTTAGTCTTTAACCAATTTGTGATTTGTGGTTTAATTGATGCCACATTCACCATTCCTAAAACCAACCAGAGCTTGGTAAAATTAATAGCTTTTGAACTTGATATAATTTAAGCACTGCATAGGACCAGATTCCAAAGAACTAACGAGCAGTATCTTTACAGCTTGTTACATTAAAGGGAATCTGTCACACTGTTTGTGTAGACATATAGTTGTACTTTGCCAGATTAAAATGCAGTTTTTCTTTTGTTGATCAGAGGGTCCGTTCCTGAGTTAGGGAGATCAGTGGAGAAACGCTCATTGCAATAGAGACCGACATTTCATATTAAGAAAAAGTATTATAACTTGAAAATGGAGCTGTCAATCAACAAATGGGAAAACAGTGTTTTAGTCAGGGTACCTCAGCTACATGTCTATGCTAGCAGTTTGATATGGAAGTCTTTAGTGACAGAATCCCTTTAAAAGAGTTGTGCCATAAAAAATATTCCACATTTTTAAAACCTGCAGTCATGACCGTAGTCAGGTAAACATGCTCACATGGTGAGCCCTAACTGGAACCCAACCCACTGCCCATGCCTACTTGCAGAGCAAGCCCTAAGCTGCAAGTCCACAACTGGTCAACTGTCCCTATGCTGTTAAGTTCAGAGAGCCAAACCAAGCCCCCACGGTAAAAACTTCAGGGAGCTGTTAACACAACAGAAAGCAAAACTGACAAACACACAGAGAAAGGTCTTACAGAAATAAGCCAAAGCCGAGAGGTCAATACAGTATCAAATCACAGAGAGGAGGATGGTCATAAATAACCAAGGGTCAAATCCAAATAGCAACAATCCAAAAACACACAATAACAACATGAGCATAATGGAAAACCTATAACTGGCAAGGGAGTAATGCCAGCAGGTACTTTAAATAGAACGGTGAGTCCTGGGATCAGAACATAATAGGTCCAAGGACTCGGCACCCCATTGGACCAAAATACAAACCATCTTGAGAAACGGAGGCTGAGCAGTCACTCAGCCTGCATCACAAACATACTCAGTTGATACATTTAACACTAATCTCCCCCAGCAAGCATGATCATTTGCATCACCAGCGTGTGTGGCTAAAGTGCCACATTACGAGGACCAACATGACCAATCTGGCACATAGTCAGGGGTCATGGCTTAAATGGTGAGTCATCAGGGGGAGTGGCCTGGGTGGTGCATCACGGGGGCGTGGCCCAGCAGCGCATCTGACACAGTGCTGCAGTGCTGGAGCCCCAGAACATGGCGCTGGAGCTCGGACAACTAAGTTGGTGACAACTACCATATTTTTCGCCCTATAAGACGTACTTTTTCCCCCCAAAAGTGAGGGGGAAATGATAATGTGTCTTATAGGATGAATACAGGCAGAGAAAAGAAAATGGCCACCACATTGCATGAGGACAGCAGCCTGTGATGTACAGGACATTATTGATCCCGACATATAGTGTACCTGGAAGAAAAAGCCCGGCTCTTCTGTGTGCAGGGGAGAGCCGACACTTCTGTGTTCAGGGGAGAGCCGGGTGCTTCTGTGTTTAGTAAGCATTCCTCTACAGTAGAGGTCTCATTTTTATTTATTTTTTTAGTAACTAGCTATGCAGCTATTATAGCTAAGTGGTTAAGTGCCTTGCTTCTGATGCAGAAGGTCATGAGTTTAAATCCCAGCAGAAACTTTTCTGAAATACAAGCTAAATTAGATTTAAATACACTGGGTGTCCCCAAG
This sequence comes from Bufotes viridis, assembly GCA_033119425.1. Lineage (NCBI taxonomy): Eukaryota > Metazoa > Chordata > Amphibia > Anura > Bufonidae > Bufotes > Bufotes viridis. Next base: position 143,474,218 of record CM065590.1, on the reverse strand, counting down.
CACTGACTCCACATATGGACATAGCTAAATATGGAGTCAGAGCAGGGACTCCTAAGCCGCGGACTCACACTGTACAGCAATTCCCCCACTGTACAGCGATCTTCTGCATGGAAATAGAGGCTAAATTAGATTTAATTACACTGGGTGTCCCCAAACACTGACTCCATATATGGACATAGCTATAAATGGAGTCAGAGCAGGGACTCCTAAGCCAAACTAGAGTCCCGACACCCTCCCCTCTTCAGAGCAGGGGGTGCCTGGTTTAATGGTCAGGTTCTCCCATTGACTTCCATTGTGCCCGGGCGCTTGGTAGAGCACCCAAGTATCCTGAAGTGTTCTACTCAGGCACCCGAGCACACAAACATTTTGGTGCCCTATCAACACTAATCTACCTGTTACAATGCTCATGCAACTTGCCATACGTGGGCAGAACCACCCTGACTCTCCGCGAGAGAATGAATTAGCACTGCTCCAACATAAACAGGAAGGTCCCAACTCACAGTGTTTCTAGACATTTCTCTACCCATCACAGGAATGATCCCTCTCTCCTACATGTCACCCCGTTGGAATGGATTCCACAATCCTACCATGGCCTTTGCAGGAAGGAGATGTACTGGATCTTCTGCCTCAATACAATATCTCGAGTTAGGTTAAACGAATCACTAGAATATACCAACTATTATTCCACGTTGTACAGGAAACCCACACCGAATATTAAACCAAGGTCATTCCATTTGAACCATCCAGTATCATCAATTTGAACATCTGTACGTTTGAATATCTGCAAGTCTCCAACACTATCTTTTTATTCACTGACAATGCAATTTTTCATGCACTGACAATGTGATGTTTTTCATGCACTGTGATGTTCTTAACCCATTTATATATTGATGAGGCAACACCAATATTGTGTTGGTTTTATTTTTAACGTCTATTTTTTTATTTTTTATATATCCATTAATGTTTTTATTTTTGTAATGTTTTTCATGTACTGTGACGTTCTTAACCCATTTATATATTGATGAGGCAACCCCAATATTGTGTTGGTTTTATTTTTAACGTCTATTTTTATTTTTATATATCCATTTTTATTTTATTTTTTTATTCTTATTTCTATGTAATCCTCCTTTTATACCCAGTCAGGAATTCCTCTATATGAATGTGCTGCATTGACCATGATTGCTATTATTGTTTGTTATTTGTGGATCCCTGACAGCTTTGTGATAATATCTCTCCATCTATATACCCTCTTCTATTTATATATCCCTTCCTATTAATATACTACGTTCTTTTAGCTCTCACAACTGTCTTGTCTCACACGTATGAAATTTGTAAGATATATACTTACCAATGATTCTTACACCACAAAGTAGCATAAGAAACCACCAATGTGCCTTATTTATCTAACTACCCCGCTTTAATTCATATACCCTGTAACTACAATCATGCACCAGTACACTATGGCTATAGATGTATATAGCCTTCAACTTATTTATATATACCCAGCATATGTATATATATATACTCTATAACCTATATATATATATATATATATATATATATATATATATATATACTCAGCAATCATACCCATGCATTATTTATATAGTAAGAATCTAACTTTCATCCCATCATCCTAATATATATAATTTAGTTTTTGTAGTTTTCCTCCTCCCCCAACCACTGGTTTCCTTCCTTGAACCAATCCAATGCTTTAATGTATAATTAGTGATCTCTCAGCCATAGTATTAGTGCCAAAGCTGGATTGCGAACCATTTTTGTTCCTTTAACGCGGATGTTTGAGTTACACTGAGCAGAATGGAAGTGCGCTTGCCCGAGCACATCGGAATTGCACATCTGGGCCTGCGTTCCACAGGTGCGTTCCATTGAGATCGGGACTGGTAGTTCGCTCGTTTTTTAATTATTCCCCTTATCTTCATTTTATTTATGCGACTTTCAAGTAGACAAATGCCTCTATGTTTTTTTCCAGGATCCCACTACTCTCCAGCCATTACATGACAACAACAATAGATTGCCTTGGGACTTCTAACATGCGTTCCATCCTGGAGCGCATGCTTCCCATTCTAGTACAAGAAGTGATATCCTTCCCACCTCCACTCCAACACATGGCCTTATAAGATTAGGTATATAAGGCCCCTTCGTAAGTTGTATTGTGATGACTGCATTTGCTGTTTTTTAACTTGCTTGTACTGCTCCTGATGAAGGGGGTCATTTATTCCCCGAAACACGTTGAAAAAACCTGTGATTTTTAAAGAAATAAAAGAGGAAAAACACCAGAAGTATCGGATACTGCAGTGTTTATTTCCCACAAAACTACAAACGATCCCGACGGGGGAGGTTTGGCCCTTAGGTGTCTTGAGCTTTATCCCATTGGCCTCCTCCTCAGTGAAGTAAGTCTATTCCTTTCACCTTATCCAGATTGTTTTTATCCGTTTTTATCTGTTCTACAACAATATCACTCATTTAAACCGTCCTCTTTATTGCCTTTTACTATTTTTGAGTTATTATAGTTTTATTTAATATATCCTAGTTCCCCCCCAGGGACCTAACCTAGGTTTTGGCGCCCTATTGGTGGTTGACTCCTTTTTATGATTGTTACAGTTCATGTTAAAGCCTGCTGGAACCAAGACAAAGCCTGAAAACTGTTTGAAGAAATGTTTATTCAAGTAAAGCTGCCATTGGACTTCATCCGAAAGTCTGGACTCAAGTTATTTTTTCAAATCCCTCAATTATTCTCCCTATTTATTGCTTCGGAGCCAAAGCCTGGGGTCCAGCCATATCAGGATAGGAGCACCGTGAAACACTTAAAGAGACATTTAGGCCGCACTACGCCGCTTGGCATTCCTACTACATCTGGGTCGCGATATGGGGGCCCTGGGGGGAGGTGGCCCATTGCACTTTAGCAAGGCAGTGGTCATTTTGGAGGTTTGTTTGGGGTTATTATGATGTTGAAATACTGCCCTGCGGCCAAGTTTCCAAAGGGAGGGGATCATGCTCTGCATCAGTATGTCACCATACATGTTGGCATTTATGGTGCCCTTAATAAACTGTAGCTCCCCATAGCCACCAGCACTCATGCAGCCCCAAACCATGACACTCCCACCACTATGCTTGACTGTAGGCAAGACACACTTGTCTTTATACTCCTCACCTGGTTGCAGCCACACACACTTGACACCATCTGAATCAAATAAGCTTATCTTGGTCTCATCAGACTACAGAACATTCATGGTAGTCTGCTTGTCATCATCAAACTATTTGCGGGCTTTCTTGTTCATCATTTTTAGAAGAGGCTTCCCTCTGGGATGACAGCCATGCAGACCACTTTGATTCAGTGTGTGGAGTATGGTCTGGGCACTGACTGGCTGACCCCCACCCCTTTAACCTCTGCAGTAATGCTGGCAGCACTCATATGTCTATTTTGAAAAGACATATGTGGAACCTGTCTTGTTAAACCACTGTATGGTCTTGGCCAACCTGTTGCAGCTCAGTTTCAGGGTGTTGCCAATCTTCTTTTAGCCTAGGCCATCTTTATGTAGAGCAACTATTTTTTTTTCAGATCCTCAGAGAGTTCTTTGCCATGAGGTGCCATGTTGAACTTCCAGTAAAAAAAAAAAAATATATATATATATATATATATATATATATATATATATATAGAGGATGATAAATATTTCCATGGGTATTTAGAGTAAAGGTGGCCATACACCTTTAATAGCTGTCTGGAAGACAAGTCAAGACATCTGTTCCTCCTGAAACCTCCATGCATGCGCATGCGTGGCTCTGCTAAACTGGCAGGTATTCTGAATTGGGAGAGGGGAGAAGGCTGCTGCCAGACACCTCTGGTACCAGCATATCTCCTATAAGAACAAGAGGATCAAGCATGTAGGTGAGAGCTGGAACACACCCTTATCCACATCAGACTGTTAATCGACCAAGCCGAAATCAGCAAGTTTGGCCAATGTTAGCCTAATTTGTTTGTGCACCTTTAGGTTTTCACTAGCAAAGAAGGGACTTAAACTGTCCATGTATTCCATGCTTGCTTATTGATATAATGCTACTTCCTTGGCAATATCAGCTGTACAATGGTGGATTCAGGAGCTGAACCAGCAGCGATCAGCTGATCACCAAGTCCGCTTCAACTGAAAATGAGGTTGATTGTCCTGGGGCAGAAAGCCCTGCAAAATTCAGGCACAATAATCCCATTGTGTCATTTTCACAATTCCATTTCTCCTACAACTCCCTAGTGTTATCAGTTCACAGATCAATTATTGTTTCTTTTTTAATCTTTTACTCGTTATATGCATGAACATATGATTTTGTACATATATAGATATTTTCTGTCTAATAAGTTGATATATGTATTATGAAACTGATCTCTTTTTTTTTTTGCAACTGCAGATCAAATATATGTGACCATAATTCCATGTACTAGAGTGTGCATTATAGGAAAGAAATAAAGATTCAAACTTCCAGACTGTTTAAATTTTCATGTTTTCCCAGCCATCTGTACTGTTTTTATTTAATCTTCACATTCCTTTTCTTCTTCATTGTATGCTCTTGTTCTTAGGGATATGCAAACTTTATTAGTCAGCTCTGCTTTCATGCTCGCTGCACTTTTCGTGTTTGAGAATTGGGAATCAGGTACATTTACAGTCAGCCCCAGGGAAGACTTGAGCAGGAGGAGCCTTTGGAGATAATCAGGGTTGACATCTGCAACATTGATCCTTCATTATAAATATTGTTAAAGGAATTGTGACCACCGTGGGCTTCGAAAGAACAGAGCAGAGGCAGAAAAAGAGAAGCTTTGATATAGTTCCCTACTTCTAATCACTCCATCATAAGCGCCAGGTTGTCAGTTCTTGCTGGTACAATTGGTGACTCTTTTAAAGAAAGTTTCCCACTTATGTAATATGGTCAACCCTAGAAATACTCACTAATAATATAGGTCAGGCATTCTCTTTAATATAGATTGCTAACAAATTCCTGTAAGATTTTCTCTTTTGATTTCTACCAGGATTAGCACAAAATTGCTGTATGGATTAGAATAAACAGCACTGGAATCACTTGCCCTTCTTTTGGTTGAACATAATTATCTTGTGTAGCTAAAAATGTAGTAACACATCTGAAAAGAAAATAGTGATTGTCTATATAGTGATTGAATATAGTGAATAGTGATTGAGTATGTTCAAGCTCTATATATACATTTACAACAGATCCAAACAAAACTAATCAGCAGAAAGATCAGCAGACAACTATGCTTAGGTATTTCAGTAAGAACCCCGATTTTTACATATCTTACTTAGGAACTACAGTAAAACCTCATTGACAAGACCAACCAAAATTGGATGAAGAATTTTTCTAAATTACTTATATGATAGAACAGAAAATCTGTTACAGGAAATAAAGTACGGTCTAAATAATAAGGTGGATTTTTTAAAGAGGATGTGTTCTGTAAAAATTTTACCAGAGGTGGACTGTGAACTTAAAAAGTTATACCGAGAAATGAGCAAATTTTTCAAAAATTCGATTTGCCGATTCGCCGAACTCTTTGGGAAAAATTTAATTTGATCCGAATATATTTGCGGCGAATTACGTTAAAAAATTGCTATTTCCTGGCTGCTGAGAGCCTTCATAGTGGTGAAGAACACGGTGCCTTGCAGTAACACGCATAGGGAGTCTGCTTTGGTAGTGAAATAATACTGTGAGTCGGTATGACATGCAGATGACAGGCGTCACTCTTAGAATCACTGCATACTTCACTTATTTGAGCGGTCACGGGGCCAAAAAGTTACCAAATAACTCAAGTATTAACTCAGCCTTAAAGGTAGATGTTAGCGGCAAGAAGAAGCGCACTACTTTTACACCCTCGTCAGCTGATTCCACATAGTTGTCTACAGAACCTGTTCTATTAAATGCTTATACAAGTAGAGCCCCCCTCCCCACACCCGACAGAGTGGAGAGGGTGTCAGCAATAAGTTTCTGTTGACATCACGTATTAACTTCCACATTCTTTGATCTGTCAGAACAATTACCCAGAAAAAACGGTTCCTGTCTGTGGAGCATACACATTCACTTGGTCAGCATTTGCTCAATAATACATCATTATTGCTAAAGGCAAAAAAAAACTGAGTGGATCTAAAACAGAGATGACACGTGAATGGAATAAGTGCATGTCTTCTGTGTTTTATACCCAAGACAATTCTGATGGGACCATACAGGACTAATAGCTGCTACACAGACAGGATCTGTTGTGTCTCTCGTTTTTCCTTCCTTCTGACAGATCATAAGAAGTGTCAAATAAATGATGATGTCAGCCAGGCTGAAAGCCAAAATAGTGGACCAGTCATGAAGTTGGGACTGGGGAGGGTGGGAACAGCATGAGTCCACAGAGTGGACCTATGACATAGTGTTCAGGTGAAAGCAGCATGAGGAGGCCACCAAGTGGCACAATGACAGAGTCTGTAGGTGGCGGCAGCAACAGCAGCAGCATTAGTAGAAGGCCACTGAGTGGCACAACGACAGAGTCTGGAGGTGGCAGCAGCATGCGGAGTCCACAGAGCGCACAATTATAGAGTCTGGAGGTGACAGCAGCATCAGTAGGCCACAGAGCGGCACAATGACAGTCTGGAGATGGCAGTAGCATGAGTATGCCACAGAGCAGGACAATGACAGAGTCTGGAGGTGGCGGCAGCAGCAGAAGCATCAGAAGGAGGCCCCAGAGTGGCACAATGACAGAGTCTAAAGGTGGTGGCAGCAGGAGAAGCATCAGAAGGAGGCCACCGAGTGGCACAATGACAGAGTCTGGAGGTGGCGGCAGCATGAGTAGGCCACAGAGAGGCACAATGACAGAGTCTAGAGGTGGCAGCAGCATAAGGAGACCACAGAGCAGCACAATGACAAAGTCTGGAGGTGGCAGCAGCATGAGGAGACCACAGAGTTTCACAATGACAGAGTCTGGAGGTAGCGGCAGCATAAGTAGGCCACAGAGTGGCACAATGACAGAGTCCAGAGGTGGCGGCAGCGGCAGCATCAGGAGGAGGCCACAGAGTGGTGCAATGAGAGAGTCTTTAGGTGGCGGCAGCATCAGGAGGCCACAGATTGACAAAGTGACGTACTGTGGAGGTGGGTGGCAATACCAGTACCCGCTAAAGATGGTGGGTGAAAGAAGGAGCACTTAGCATCAGATGTTTGGCATCAGGCGGGTAACAGTATCAGAATAATAGCTGAGGCAGGTATCCAGAAGAAACTGGTCTCAAATTGTTGATGTGGTCCATGGATGATCTAGTCTGATGCATCAGGCATTGGTGTGTGTAAATCCTGGCTGATCCACCCTTAATTCATCTTGATGCAGTGTCCCACTATGTTCTATATATGGGCACTTGAAATTTTTGCTAAATGTCATATCAAATGTATTGTGGTATCATGCTGTAATTCCCTTTAACAGTCTGGCAGTGTCATTTACCTTTATTCGCCCCTGGGGGGGGGGGGGGGTTGTAAAGTAAGTGTGTCCGATGAGAATGAAGAGATGAGAAAGTTAATGGAGGAGGTGGAAATTTATATTTGTACCAAAATAATTCACAAAAATTTTTACCGCATATAAGTGCAGCGCAGAATACTAAATTTTTTCCAACAAAATAATTAAAAAAAGATTTTACCGCATATAAGTGCAGCGCTTAATGCCAAATACAAGATTTTTTTCCAAGCAAATAATTCCAATTTTTTTTTACTGCCTATAAGAGCAGCGCTTACTGCTGAATACAAGATTTTTTTCCACCGAAATAATTCAAAAAAGATTTTACTGCATATAAGTGCAGGGCTTACCACTGAACACATTTTTTTCCCACCAAAATAAGTCACAAAAGATTTTACCACATATAATAGCATCGCCGAATACAAACTCATGGGAAGGTCATGGAGCATCCCGGTCATCCGGCATCTATTCGCTCCGCTGAAGGATTATTTTGAAAGTGTGCAGAAGACACACGGGGCCCCCACGTTGCAAATTTATCATGGAGACATCATGGAAATTTTACAGCATATAACTACAGCACCCAACATTCTAAACACCACCGAATTTACAGAATATATTTCCCTGTCAGGTATGCAGTGCAGCAGGAACACACCTTCCCCTGGCACATATGCAGTGCAGGTGCGCTTACAAAATGGGTATATGTCGCCCACTGAACTACAAGAACAGGATTACATTATTGTCCCTGGCAATATTCCCACTTGGCTGCCGATGCCTTTCTGTGTCACTGGGCTCAGGGTAGGGTACAAAATTGTTGCATTGCATCCACAAAAAAAAAAAATCGCTGTAGATCGCAGACTTAACACCAAGCTCTGATATCAGATTCTTTCTAATCTCTCCCTCACAGCAGCTTCCCATCCCTACACTAGTAAGAGCTGATGTGATGTGCGGTGCTATGTGACTCCAGCTTATATAGAGGTTGGGTCACATGCTGCACTGGCCAATCACAGCCATGCCATTAGTAGGCATGGCTGTGATGGCTTCTAAGGGCATACATCTTAAACGCTTGTTGATTGGCCGATTACCGAACTCGAACCAAAAATTTTCATGTAGTACTGAAATACGCCCCTATACGCTTTCACCAGAAATAACTTCAGAAGTGACCTGAGAATATATTTTTCTTGTTGGACTGGAATAGGCCACTATACACTTTCAACAAATATAAATGCAAAAATGAACTGAGAATATATTTTTGCTGTAGTACTGAAATACGCCCCTATACGCTTTCAACAGAAATAACTGCAGCAGTGAACTGAGAATATATTTTTCTTGTTGGACTGATATAGGCCAATATACGCTTTCAACAGAAAACTATTAAAGAGTGAAGTGTGTATATATATGTTTCTTGTAGTACTGAAATACGCCCCTATACGCTTTCACCAGAAATAACTGCAATAGTGCAGTGCGTATATATATTTCTTGTTGGACTGAAATACGCCCCTATACGCTTTCAACAGAAATAACTGCAGCAGTGAACTGAGAATATATTTTTCTTGTTGTACTGAAATAGGCCACTCTACGCTTTAAACAGAAAACTATTAAAGAGTGAAGTGTGTATATATTTTTCTTGTTGCACTGAAATACGCCCCTATACGCTTTCACCAGAAATAACTGCAACAGTGCAGTGCATATATTTTTTTTTGTTGCACTGAAATATGCCCCTTTACACTTTCACCAGAAATAACTGCAACAGTGCAGTGCATATATATTTTTCTTGTTGCACTGAAATACACCCCTATACGCTTTCACCAGAAATAACTGCAACAGTGCAGTGCATATATTTTTTTTTGTTGTACTGAAATATGTCCCTATACACTTTCACCAGAAATAACTGCAACAGTGCAGTGTGTATATATTTTTCTTGTTGGACTAAAATATGCCCCTATATGCTTTAACCAGAAATAACTGCAACAGTGCAGTGCGTATATATTTTTCATGTTGTACTGAAATACGCCCCTAAACAGAAATAACTGCAAAAGTGAACTAAGAATATATTTCTCTTGTAGTACTGAGTAAGATATTAAGATTTAAGCCACTAAAGGCTTTTCAACATAACACTTGCAGCCCAAAAACAAAAAGATGTAATGACAGAGCTGTCTAATGACTATTTGAATCCCCAAATAATATTTCCCTGCACTTGTAAATCATTTTCCTATCAATTTCCCTAGCGCCATCTGACATCTCTCCCTACACTAAGATGCTGTGAAATGATTCCTCCCTATCCTTTCCCTGCACTTATAAATAGTTTTTTCTGTCTTTTTCCACAATCGTTTTTCCACTTGCTGTCCCTAGTGCCTTCACATGTCTGTCCCTGCACTCTGAACACTGGAAAATGTCTGACTGTAAGATGGCCGCTGTATTTATAGGGCTGTGACATCACGGGGCTGGCTGGCTGCTGATTGGCTGCATGCAGGCATGTCAATCTGGGTGATTCCGCCTTCCCAGAGTTCCTTGCCCCATGTCCTCACACATGTAGCTGCCATTTTAGCAAAATTGTGATTCGTTACCATGAAGCACGAGGAGATTCGAAATTCATTGCAAATCAAATTTTTCCTGAAATTCTAAACGAATTCCACTTTGTCAGCTTCGATTTGCTCATCTCTAGTTATGCCCATCTCAGACATTGGTGGATTATCACTAAGATATCCCACCTCTGGTACCATCCCCAATCTCTAGAACAAGGCTCCTGAAGCGAAGGAGGCTGTACCTCTCTCCATTCACTTCTATGGGAGTTCCGAAAACAGCTGAGCATTAATGCATGGCGACCTCTCCATTCACCACTAGGAAGTGCCAGAAATAGCTGAGCCAGTGATTGACTCTTTTTGGAACTTCTATAGATATGAAAGGATGATGGCCATGCTTGTACAGTATGCTCCCCTTACCTTTGGGTGGGCCCTTTCCGGAGATAAGAGTTTGTCCCATCCATGTGACATTGTGTCTGATATGAGACAACCCCTTTAAAGTGGCCATAGAAATAAAATGTGGCGAGGTCAACAATACTGCAAGACAATACTGGCCCAGGAGCACTTAATAACACAGTGTAGCACAATATACTGTCCCAGCAGAGCTTAATAACACAGTGCAGCACATAATACTGCTCCAACAGAACCAAATACCACAGTGCAACACAAAATACTGTCCCAGCAAAACCAAATGGGACAATTTAGGATAGGATGTAGCAAAAAATACCTCCCCAGAAGCTGCTGTTCTGTTGTGGCCAGCACAAGCTCCCTTGTTCTGACCTCCCCCTCCACTAGTAGCCTTTAATTATTATACAGAGGAGGCAGCTGTGAAAGTAAGACATGGACAACAGCACTGAGCTAGCCCTACCTCCTGCCTAGTCTTTCAGGGCTACCAAATACACACCAAAATACAAGACTACATACCTATTATGTCTAGTGATGTCTCTTCTGATGGAGTAGTTCTATATCTGCATCTTTTACATTCAGATGAGACCACCATGATGACTTATTTTAGCCTTATCTTATCTTTGCAGAGTTTGTTATATAAACATCCTAGATGCTTCACATTTCCATTGTCATCCTCACTTTCTCAACACAAACTCTCCATTCTGGTGCCCCGAAAAGCTGTTATCCTGCTGCCATCCCCAATAATGGACCCACTCTGCTCACCAATGCCCCTAGTACTATACTGCATGCATGGCATTAGTTTGCAGAGGATATATGGAGCTGAGTCACAAGCTGAGCCCACTCCATATGCAGTGTGTGCCGGCTGCATAATACACCTGGCTTTATTGATTAAAGATAACTCTTATTCCAGTCACTGAACCCCTCAGATGCCATGGTTGATAGCGACAGCAGCATGTGAGAAGTCTGACAGAGAGACTGAGCTCCCTCTGTCTTCTGAAGCTTCTGCAGCAAAATTGTGGGGTCCAATTAGTTAACTACAACAGCCTAGGGTCTTGGGGAGGCTCCCAGGCCTGTCATAGTAAGCTGCCTGCAAAGTCAGGCTAGTAGAAGAGCTTGGCAGGCAGCCTAAAATAATCACATAGAGTGCAATAGTATTCTATTGCAATCTCTTGTACAAATGATCAGAAGATTGCTTGTTCAAGTCTTCTAAGAGAACTAAAAATTACTGTAAAAAATGTTAAAAAAAACTACTACAAATTCAAATCACCACCCTTTTCTAATTTTACATATAAAAATAAGCAATAAAAGCGATAATAGGTATAAAAAAAAAATTTCTGCACAGTTGAATGCTGTAACAAAAATAATGTATGATTTGCAATTTTTGGTCCCCTTATCCCCCCAAAAGAACTGAATAAAAAGTGATCAAAAAGTCATATGTACCCCAAAATGGTACTAATACAATCTACAGCTCATCCTTCCAAAAAACAAGACCTAACACATGCATGTCCAAACTGTGGCCCTCCAGCTGTTGCAAAACAACAACTCCCAGCATGCCCTGATAACTGTAGACTATCCAAAAAAATGATAAAAAGATAAAATCATGAAGGATTTGTTTTCTTCTTTTCCAATACATGATCTGGTAAATAAAATGGTGCCATTACCAAATGTAACTTTTCCTGAAAAAAACAAGTCCTCATGTTACTATGTCATCGGAACATTTAAAATGCTGTGGCTCTTGGAAGATAGGGTGAAAAAAATAAAAACACAAAAACAAAAATTGTCTCAGTCCTTAAAGAGTTAAAGGGAGTCTTCAGCCGTTTTGACCATGCAAAACACTAGGTTAGTGCCAGAGAAGCAGAAAAAATATATATTTTATATTATCAGGGCATGGGAGCATGATTTAATGGTCCAGACATTTGACTGGGGAATAAAATGACCAATCTTCAGTTAGTTTCACATAATTTTAACCACGTTATGGTTTAGTTTAATATTTTACACAGATTACATGTTATACCAGTTTTACTTAAAAGAAGTGGGTTGAGAAGTAGCTCTATTTGCCCAAGGTGGAATTCATCAGGGGCAGACTATTTACACATGTTTTGGTTTTGTACACAAGTGACAGAATATTGGGACACAATAGCCAAATTAAATTCTGAAATACTTAAAATGACAATCCTACACACATTAGAATGTTGGATCCTGGTTGATTTTTCTTATGTCAATTGTCATAAAAAAAATTTTGGGGTGAAAATACCTTTTTTGGCAAGACTGTTAATTACATCAGTTTGGTTTTCCACTAATATTCCTTCTGTCTACTATTGGTTGATCCTGGTCGCCAAAAGTTAAGAGATATGAAAGTTTTTTGTACAAACAAAGGAATTGTGAAGAAAAATGGGGTAAGGTTTGTGCACAGTGGAGATCCTAGGTTGCCTCCTTCAGCCCCAGCTAATAGACGTAGGGCGATAGGTGACGCATCACAAAGATTTTGGGTCGGGGTGGATTGGGGAATTGTATTGTACTGGGGAATAATGGGGAGAAATTTGAAATAATTTATAAAAAAAATAATAATAAAATAGTGTATATATGAACTGTTATTCCACTGCTTCTGAAAGCTCCAGCTATAGCTCAGTATAGAGATGTCCCGAACTATTCGCCGGCGAACATAGCATGTTTGCGTTCGCTGCGACAGGCGAACATATGCGATATTTGGTCCGCCCCCTATACGTCATCATTGAGCAAACTTTCACCCTGTACCTCACAGTCAGCAGACACATTCCAGCCAATCAGCATACCCTCCCTCCCAGACCCTCCCACCACCTATCAAAAAAGTAAGGACAGCATCCATGTTAAGCCCCATTCACACGTCCGGAAGTTTGGGGCCGCGGCTCCGCAAATGCGGAAGCGGAGAGCACATAGTGTGGCTAAGATGTTTCAAGACGCAGTTTAAATTGCTGCTGCTGCTGAATTAATAGGGAAAGTGTTAGCTAGGCCAGTGTTCTGTGTCCACTCCAGTCCTCAAAGACTCATCTGCTGTAAGGACAGTGTCTTGACAGCACCCCAAAAAGCCCTTTGTAGGGCTGGTACTTTTATTTATATATATATATATATATATATATATATATATATTGCAGTTACCTGCCCGTGTGTGAGAGGCCGCAGGCCCACAGACTGTACTGTGTGCACACCACTCATATAGGGTTGCACAGTACCTCGCAGATAAAAAGTCATTCAATTTGTACCCTTTAATATAATTGCAGTTGCCTGCCAGTGTGTGTCAGGCCCACAGACTGTACTGTGTCCACTGCCAGTGCCCACCACTCATATTGGGTGGCACAGTACCTTGCAGATAAAAAGTCCTTTAATTTTTACCCTTTAATATAATTGCAGTTGCCTGCCAGTGTGTGTCAGGCCCACTGACTGTACTGTGCTCACTGCCAGTGCCCACCACTCATATCGGGTGGCACAGTACCTTGCAGATAAAAAAGTCATTACATTTTTACCCTTTAATATAATTTTTACCACCAAAAAATCCGGTACACAAATTCCCTTAAAATATACTAAATTTTTATTTAAATAATGATATAAAATAATCACATCACCATCAGTGGGAGAAACACAATTCAATAACGCCATACAATTCCTACTTTGGTTGACATACATGAAATAACCAACATACTGGTTAGCTGATCCCACATGTAATACTGCTAGGTCTATTATGAAAACGCTAGGGGCACGCTAGGGGTATTTATATAAACTATATGCTAAACAAGCAGTAAGATAAATCTAGACCCCTCTACCGCAATGTTGCTACTCAGCCCATAGAAGTAATTATGTAACCACCGCAGTTATATAGATATGAAAACGCCTTAAATCACATACCTAAAAGTAATGTTCACCAACCAAGAAATAGGAATGGCACCCCCTCTACGCGCGTTTCGCGTCAGCTTCTTCAGGAGGAGAGCCAGTGTGTGTCAGTTCCACAGACTGTACTGTGCCCACTGCCCACCACTCATATAGGGTGGCACAGTACCTTGCAAATAAAAAAAGTGATTTAATTTTTACCCCTTAATATAATTGCAATTGCCTGTCAGTGTGTGTCAGGCCCACAGACTGTACTGTGCCCACTGCCCACCACTCATATAGGTTGGCACAGTACCTTGCAGATAAAAAAGTCATTTAATTTTTACCCTTTAATATAATTGCAGTTGCTTGCCAGTGTGTGTCAAGCCTACAAACTGTACTGTGAACACTGCCCACCACTCATATAGGGGAACACAGTACATTGCACGGCGCACGCGCAGTGACCTAAAATTCAAACGAAGCGGACCAAGCATGGGTCTTTTTCCATCTCCCGGTTCCAAAAATCTATTCATTACACCGGCCTTGGCCCTGATAAGGGACAAAGCAGAGATTAAACTGATAGGAATAGTACTTAGTTAACACTAGTTGCATTGGTGGCAAATTCCATTGCAAGTGCCCAAAATTAGAAGGAAGCGGACAGAGCAAGCTTTTTTCTCTATCTCCCCATGCAAGGATACAATTCAATACACGTCCCCTAGTAGGGGACTTAACAAAGATTAAAATGGTAAGAATAGTAGTTCACACTATTTGTATTGGTGGCATAGTACATTGCGCGGCGCACGCATAGTGCCCCAAATTGGAAGTAGGAGGACCGACCAATCATCTTTTTCCATCTCCCGGTTCCTAAAATCTATTCGATACATGTCCCCTGATAGTAGACGTAACAGGGATTAAACTGATAGGAATAGTACTACTTAACACACCACTCATATAGGGTGGCACAGTACATTGCATGGCGCACGCGCAGTGCCCCAAATTGGAAGTAAGAGGACCGACCAATCATCTTTTTCCATTTCCCAGTTCCTAAAATCTATTCCATACACCGGCCCCTGATAGGCGACAAAACAGAGATTAAACTGGTAAGATCAGATTTTTTCAATTTAAAAAAAAAGAGGACAGCCTCTGTGGAGCTGGATATTTTTTGGCCCGTTACTTAACGCTCATGCACAATGGCTGCAGGCTCATGCATCCTTTTGCGGAGGTGAAAAACCTGATTAGTCAAACCCAAGACAACATCATCGATCTCATCCCATATGCGTTTTTTCTGGAGCGTGCCCTGCGAAGAGTGCTGGATCAGGCCGCAGATGAGCATGAAGAGGAAGAGTTGGGGTCACCATCACCACCAGAAGCAGCCTTGTCGCCGTTGATTGCTGGACCTGCGGCAACGCAGAGAGAGGAGTCTGAAAAAGAGGAGTCAGAGCAGGAAGGTGGCTTTGAGAAGGTGGAAGACCAACCACAGCAGGCGTCCCAGGGGGCTTGTTGTCACCCTTGGTGTTGTACGTGGCTGGGTGGAGGAAGAGACATTCCATGCTAGCTTGGTATCCAACTTTGTGAAAATGGGGAGTTTGCGGTTGTGCAAATGGACTGTTTGCGGTGCGTTAAACGGGTAATTTGGTCTGTCGGAGTTTGGTCTGTCACTGTGAAGCGGGCACAACCCTTACACTACCTGATCGATACAACATCATACCTGATCGTATACACACACTGGATGTTTTAAAGCACATTATTCCAAACAATTTAGGAATGTTAGGTGATTTACGCCCTTTATGGTTTAAAACCCGACTCAACTACGTAATTTTCCATGGGAGTTATGCCATGGATCCCCCTCCGGCATGCCACAGTCCAGGTGTTAGTCCCCTTGAAACAACTTTTCCATCACTATTGTGGCCAGAAAGAGTCCCTGTGGGTTTTAAAATTCGCCTGCCTATTGAAGTCTATAGCGGTTCGCCCGTTCGCGAACATTTACGGAAATGCGCGTTTGCCGTCCGCGAACAGAAAATTTTATGTTCGCGACAGCTCTAGCTCAGAATAGAGAGGTTGTCGAAGCAGAGAGCACATCATAGTGTCATACCGCCTTTAGGGCTCTTGCAGGAGCAGAGCTTAGCAGAATAGAAATAGATTTTCACACGACTCCTGCAAAACATGTGTTTTTCCTGCTGTCCTCAACCTCTTCTAAGCTCCGTCAGCAGTTATTCTCAGTTAAAACTGTTGACAAACTCCCTATAAGGGATCACTGAGCCCCCCACCATTTAGCAAAATAAGGAGAGAGAAGTGCTCGCATATCACGCTCTCTCTTCACTATGGAAGACTTCTATTGAGCCCATCTCTTGCAGCAAGGATATTTTAGGAAAACAATCATTCCTAAAGTGAACAACTCCTATCCTATGATATTATATTGGGAAATTTCTTCTTATGGCACCCCCTTGTAATTCTTTTAGATGGCATAGTTTAGTTATAAGAATCATCTGAAATGACTTTGGTAAAACTTCTGTCTTTTCGATATGCTCATTTTGTAAATTAAACCTCTTAATAGGCAAAGGTAAATAATCTTTTATTTTCATTTAGTATTTCAAAGGATTTGCCCCTTAGCCTGATCCGTTCAATTTATATAACAGGGAACTGTGACCACGAGGTCTGGTTATAATGTTTCCTGATAAACCTTTGCAAAGCAATGTGCTGTTTCGGGTAATAGGCTTCATTCATTATTAGCACAGTTGATTTTCATTTACTCTTGGCTTTAACAATTAGTTTGAGCAGCTGTGAAGGTGATGAAGAGGCTGGGACGCTCAGAGGTCAGGCACTTCTCTATGTGATAAATTAACCATTATTATCAGCAGTGAAAGTGCCTCTTTACGCTTGTCAGTAGAAAACAAAGGGGTAACATATCTCGTATAAACTCGAGCCTGATCCCAGCTGGAAATCGGACTAACGTCTTATGTTCTGCCTGCAGTATGCAACCTAAATAGGTCCTGAAAGTTAACCTGTGCAGAGCTTGCCTAGATGGTGTGTCATTTGTCATAGTGTAAAATGGTAGCTATATGCAAAATATATGTAAAAATATCATAATCACCATCCACTGCGTTCCTAAAGGACTGAAATCTGTAAAGTTAAATTAACATCAGAAAACATTTGTCATTTTAGAAATTTTTAGCAATTCTCATTCGGAAAATAACAAATTTCTTCAGTTTAAATACTTTACATTTTTTTCTATTTAAATCCATAGCAACTTTGCATTAAGTTAGGGCGGGGAAGTCATACATAGTCATATCTAATTGTTTATCAGGTCACCAGGCAAATTTGACAAAAATTGGCCAAAATGATTGCGTGAAAATTTGACACAATAATTCATGATGCCCATTGAATTTTTACCTTCTTTCACAAAATCATTAATGGGGTTTTCCAAGAGTTTCTTACTAGTGATGACCTATCCAGAGGATAGGTCATCAGTAAGAAACTCTGATCGTGGGTGCCTGACACTTGGGACCACAATGATCAGATGTTTGAGAAGACAGCAGCACTCACAGTAGCGCAGCAGCCTTCTCCAGCTTTTCCTAGTCCATGTGACATCACGCTCATCAATCAGGTGGCCTAGGTGCAACTCAGCCCCATTGAATCGACCATGAGCCATGGAGCCCTACTGATCAGATACTGATAACCTATCCAGAGGAAAGGTCATCAGTAAAAGACTATCCGAAAACCCTTTTAATTAATATCACACAAGACATCTCTTCAGTACATTGCAATCTTGCTGTCGTCACATACTGTACATTAGATTGTGGATACATATTGACAAAAATGAAGGGATCCAATGACTATTATGTTTTGTGTATGTCCAGCTTCATTTCTAGATTTGAAAGGCTTTACTGCAGTTATTAAAGTCCAGTAATATTTATGTTATTTTGAACACTATCATAATAAAGAGAGCTGCCTATAGATATAGAATAATTGCATTGGCACATTTGTGTGCTGTAAAGAACATCTCAGACAAGATAGCCACCCCCCTAAACATTTTCAGGAAATAAAATAAAAAATCTGCAAAAAGAGATTAAAAAAGTGGACATATTACTGAGGGTACAATGTAGGCATACTAGTGGGGGCACAATGTGGGCATATTAGTGGAGGCACAATGTGGGCATATTGCTGAGGGCACATAACTGGGCATAAATGTACTGAAGAGATGTCTTGTGTGATATTAATTAAAGGGGTTTTCTGCAGTGATGCAGTTGTTAAAAAAAATAAAAAATACATATGTATGAAGGTATCCATAGCCTTTAAAGGGCATGTGTACTATTTTTTTTTTTTTTAGAGAAACTTAATATAAGCCACTTACTAATGTATTGTTATTATCCCTATTGCTTCCTTTGTTGGCTTCATTCATTTTTCCATCACATTTTACACTGCTTGTTTCCAGGGGTTATGACTAGAGATGGCCCGAACTATCCGCCGGCTTGTTCGCTTCGCCGCAGTGGGCGAACACATGCAATGTTCGGTCCGCCCCCTATACATCATTATTGAGCAAACTTTGACCCTGTACCTCACAGTCAGCAGACACATTCCAGCCAATCAGCAGCATACCCTCCCTCCAGACCCTCCCATCTCCTGAACAGCATCCATTTTAGATTCATTCGGAATTTGCAGTCTTAGTGAGAGGAGGGAGAGTGTAGTTGCTGCTGATTTAATAGGGAAATCGATAGCTAGGCTAGTGAATTCAGTGTCCACTCCAGTCCTGAAAGACTCATCTGATCTCTGCTGTAAGGACAGCGTCCTGACAGCACCCCAAAAAGCCCTTTTTAGGGCTGCAACATTAGTCTGCTTTTTTTTTTCCATATATATATTGCAGTTGCCTGGCCTGCCTGTGTGTGAGGAGCTGCAGGCCCACTGACTGTAGTGTGCCCACTGCCAGTGCCCTCCCCTGTCATCCCATGTGGCACAGGACTTTGCATCAAAAAAAGGCATTTCATTTTTACACTTTAATCTAAGGTTAGTTGCCTGCCAGTGTGTGTCAGGCTGACTTCCACTGACTGTAGTGTGCCCACTGCCAGTGCCCACCCCTGTCATCCCGTGTGGCACAGGACTTTGCATAAAAAAAGCGGTCTTGACATAGGGTCCTTCACCTAGTAAATGGCGCCCATGTGCATTCTTCTCTAAGAAACTCTCTACTGCTGAATGAAATTATAACGTGGGTAATAGGGAATTGCTGGCCATAAAGTTGGCTTCTGAAGAATGGTGTCATTGGTTGGAAGGAGCAATTCATCCTATTACTGTACTTACTGATCACAAAAATCCGGCTTACTTGGAGTCGGCTAAACAACTGAACCCAAGACAGGCCAGATGGTCATTTTTTTTTTACCAGATTTAATTTTATTGTCACCTATCGCCCTGGGATTAAGAACGTCAAGGCAGATGCTTTGTCACGTAGCTTTCCTGGGGGAGGCGATTCGGAAGATCCTGGTCAATATTGTCCAAAGGGGTAGTAATATCCACCCTATATCGCTACCTTGAGGCAGAGGTGTTGGAGGCCCAGGGAGATGCACCGGATTCTTGCCCTCCGGGGAAGTTGTTTGTTCCGTCTGAATTACGTCACAAGGTGTTTGAGGAACATCACTGTACAGTTCTCACAGGACACCCTAGGAGCAGATCCACTGTCGATCTCATATCTTGTAGATTCTGGTGGCCAGGGTTGCATAAGTGTGTTAAGGACTATGTGTTAGTTTGTTGTACTTGTGCACATGCTAAGGTGACACATAATCAGCCTCCCAGATCTTTATAGGATGTCCAGACCATGGACTCATTTATCCATGGATTTTATCACAGATTTACCTAATTCTTCAGGGAAAACTGTGATTCTGGTTGTTGTTGATCGATTTAGTAAGATGGCGTACTTTATAGCATTACCAGGTCTACCCAATGCTAAAACTTTTGCACAGGTGTTTGTGGACAACATTGTTAAATTACATGGCATTTTCTCTGATGTGGTATCTCATAGAGGGACTCAGTTTGTTTTCAAATTCTGGAAGGCGTTCTGTACTCATCTAGGGGTACAATTGTTGTTCTCTTTGGCCTTTTATCCTCAGTCGAACGGACAGAATGAACACACAAATCAGAATTCGGAGACTTACTTGAGATCTTTTGTCTCAGAGAACCAGGAGGAGTGGTCTTCGTTCTTGGCTTTGGCCAAGTTTACCATAAATAACTGTAGATAGGAGTCCACTGATAAGTCGCCGTTCTTTGGGGCATTTGGGTTCCACCTGCAATTTGGCACATTTTCTGGCACTGAGACTTCTGGTGTACCAGAAGAGGAAAAATTTTCTTCTTCTTTGTCATCTATCTGGCGGAAAATTCTAAATAATCTGAAAAAGATTGTCAATAAATATAAACGTATGGCTGACAAGAGACGTCTGAGTGGTCCGGACCTGAGAATGGGTGATTCTGTGTGGCTGTTCACAAGAAACATTAAGTTGAAAATACCTTCTTGGAAGTTGGGTCCAAGGTTTATTGGTCCATATAAGATCACTGCCATTGTTAACCCGGTAACCTTTAGTCTCGAGCTTCCTCAAGCTTTGAAAATTCATAATGTTTTCCATAAGCTGTTGAAGAGATATGTGGAACCTGTTGTGCCATCCTCCTTGCCTCCTGCTCCTGTCATGGTGGACGGTAATTTGTAATTTCAAATTGCCCGGATAATTGACTCTCGAGATCTCCTTAGATCCCTCCAGTATTTCATTCACTGGAGGGGTTACGGACCTGAGGAGAGGATGTGGGCCCCCGCTGCCGGCGTTAATGCTAGACGTCTGGTGAGGGCCTTTCACAGAACTCATCCGGATAAAGTCGGTCCTGGGTGTCTGGAGGCCACCTGTAGAAGGGGGGTACAGTTAGAAGATCAGAAATACTGTCTGCGCGTGATGTCATCTGACAGTCTCTTTTGGTTTCACTTCTTGCAGTGTTGTTGATGGTAATGACCACACCTCTAGTCTCAGGTGCAGCATAGTGGTCGTTACTATTACCTTATTTAGTCTAGCTACTCCCATCACTCCCTGCGGTGGATAGCTTCATTTGGTTGTGGAAGAGCTGCTGTGTTGTCTTCTCCGTTGTGCCTGCTCATCCATCTTACTGCAGAAGTTAAGTGTCTCAATCCTTTATATTTGTATTGCGTTGTTTCCCAAGGCTTTTGGTATTAGGCCTGAAGTAGTCTTCTGTTCCTTCAGCTGGGAAGTAACAGGTCATCTTTGGCCCAGTCACTATCCCCAGGGCCTTACAGGGTTAGCCCGGCATTAAGTTCCTGTGCATGAACAGTTCTACCTTTTAGGTCTGTACATTTGGTTAGCAGCCAGAGCTAGGGTGAGGATTTCATTAGGTGGTGACCTTTTCCTCTAGTTAGTTTCCAGGCCTGATACCTTCTCCCTCCCCCTTGTGTTTGGTGGGGAGTTCTCCTCCCAAACAATGCCTTGACACATGGCCATTAGTCGAATCTGTTGGCAGAAGGTAAAGCGTCGCCAGGATGCCAATGTTGGCACCATGGCCCTGCGTCAACACATGCAGCGTTACCATAAAGTGGCCTGGGATTACCATGGTGCTAATGTAGTGGCCAGTCTGCCACAACAGCCGCTGCATCACCCAGTGGCCCACACCCCTTTTCCGCAAGTTAAGGCTACACTGCCTCAGCCAAAGGGAGCTCTGTCCTTCCCATCATCTACTGGCCCTGATGCTCCTGCTCCTCATCCTCCTACTCCTCATCAGTGATTTTGTGAGAAATCTATCACTGAAGCGATTGCCAAGAGAAAACAGTATGCGTGCACTCATCGAACAGTGCAGAACCTGAACGTGGTCCTGGGCAAGTTGCTGCAGTCCCTCCCTATCCAAGTGGTGGACTCAGAACCTTTCAGAGAACTGATGACTTTTGCCGAGCCAAGGTGGAGAGTCCCAAGTCATCATTTCTTTGCGAAAAAGTACCAGCCCTGCACACTTATGTTTAACAGAAAGTGAGCCAGTCCTTGAGCCTGTCAGTGTCCTCCAATGTATATGGCAGCACTGACGTGTGGAGCTATAACTACAGTCAAGGACAAGATATGTCATTTACGGCCCACTGGGTAAATGTGGTTCCTGCCCAGCCACACGAACAACTTGATCAGGTGACGCCGCTGCCGCCTCCACGTTATTATGCTGTTGGTCCTGTGACAATGTCTGCCTCTGCCTTCTCATCCTCCACCGTGTCCTCAGCCTCCACTGCAGGGACAATTTACAGTGCTCCTCCAGCATACTATATGTGCAGGGCACGGCAGTGCCATGCTGTTTTGCACCTAGTTTGCCTGGGCGAACGGAGTCACACAAGTGAGGAACTGCTCCGTGTCCTTTATCAACAAATCGGCGATGACAACTGAAAATTGTAACAATGGTCATTGGCAACAGGAAGAACATAGTGTCTCTGCTGTGTCAAGGTGGTCTGAGACATGCGCCCTGCATGGTGCACATGTTCAGTCTGATTGTAAAGAGGTTCCTGAAGTCTTCCACCCATCTGAAAGACATCCTAAAAATGGCCAGGAAACTGTGCATGTACTTCAGCCACTTTTACACTGCAAAGCACACCCTTCTTGAGCTGCAAAGGCAAAAAGGCATTCTCCAACATCGGCTGATATGTGATGTTTAAACCCGTTGGAACTCCACCCTCCATATGTTGGACCGACTTTATGAACAGAGAAAAGTCATAAACGATTTGTTGATGAAACAGGTGGACAGAGGTACTCCCCTGTGTAACTTTGTGTCACGCTCTAGTGTGGGATGGAAACCCCACAGCGAACATAGGAGGGAAACGGAAAAGGAAATAAGGCCTGAAAACTAAGCAAGGAAGTTTGACACCTCCTAGTGAAAACCCTAATGAAAGCCCTGACTGACTACCCGAAGTAGATGAGTTAATACACAGGAATACCTTAAGTCCTATCTAACCCTAAAGGACCCTGTAAACATGTCAAATCTAACCACGTGTTGCCAGTCTCAAAGATCTCCTGCCACTCACTGTATGTATCGGTACGTCACTATCGGTACGACACTTTGATGTTAGCCAGTGGCAGCTCATGCTTGTCATCTACCATTTTTCTTAGGACCTTTGAGGAGGCCAATTTATTTGTCAGTCGCCAGGACTAAGGAAGGAACAACGTCATTCCACTGATTCATATCCTGGAAAAGATGCTGGTAAATCATGAGGAGGAGGACATTGGAGCACAAGCGAAATAGGTGGTTTTTCTACACAGGTGACAGGCGAGGAGGAGCAGCTTGAGGAGCAAGAAGGACATGAGGAAGATGAGGCAGATGACCCAGGCACACCGTGGCAGTATGCAGTGGAGATAGAGGCAGGTAGTCCCTCCGAGTCACTTGCACAAATGGCCCGATGCATGCTCAGTTGCTTGCGTAGTGACAGCTGAACTGTCACAATTCGGCAGAGGGATTTCTACTGGCTCTCCACCATGTTAGACCCTCGCTACTTGTTCAAAATGGGGGCCTTTTTTGCACCTGGTGAGAGGGAGGACAAAATGATCTACTATTGAAACCACCATTCGTTTTCAGTATTTATGGCCAATGTTTTGGTCCTTCCCGGAACTTGTTCACGGCCTACAAAACATGATATACAATTACAAAATTTATACTGAAACTAAGGATTACAATAATGCAATAATGAACAGAGATAACAAATAATCTTATATAAACATAATCAGATGTTGGGCATACAGCAGAGGGGTAGTTTGAATATATAATTAATTAGTAATTAATAAATCAAAACTACAATAACATAAAGCTGTAAGAAGACCAATCACATATGGTGTATATCCAATGACGAGAGAGGAGATAGATAGAACATATATAGATAAATGATAAGGGATATGCTGAGTCCACCTGTATCGCTAACTATTGCTAAATACTGCTCATGTATATAATGGAAGGATCACTGAATAATATAGCAAAGACATAGAGTCAAGGAAGAATAGAAAAATAATACAATTCCTCTAGCACATACCTCCGATCAGTGTGCAGGTATAGTAGCTTATTTAACATGAATCACCTAGTCTTTATGTGTTTACCATATGTTTGTTCATTCTAATATACTTATTTTCAATAATGTACCCTCTTTTTATTTATAATCTCATCTATTTACATTACAAACAACTAATTACATTCAGTAATTCCGCTATATGTGTATTGCCACTTTTCTCCATAGGTGATAGTATACTGTTATATGCTGATGACATATACCACTATGATGGAGTTGTATCTTTCTTTATATATATATATATATATATATATATATATTGAGAGAGAGAGAGAGGCTTTGTCCAATATATGTTCGCTATTAGGCATGAGCGAACCCGAACTGTAATGTTATGGTTTACGGTTTTTCGCACCCGAACAATTCCGCAAAAGTTCGGGTTCGGGTTCGTTGTTCGGCAAGTTCTTCCTGCCTTTTGAAAGGCTGCAGGGCAGCCAATCAACAAGCATTTTACTACTTTGCCCTAAGAAGCCATCACAGCCATGCCTACTATTGGCATGGCTGTGATTGGCTATATGCAGCATGTGACCCAGCCTCTATTTAAGCTGGAGTCACGTAACGCAGCACTTCACTGTGCTCTTCTAAGTTTAGGGATAGGATGCTGCCGCTTCTGTGAGGAACAGATTAGGGAAGAAATCTGTTGAGCTTGGTGGTGTTAACTCTTCAAACTACAGAAATTATTGAGGGTGCTATGCTACATGTTTGTACCCAACCCGGAGCCCAGTGATACTGCAAAATAATTTTTAATCCATCTGTTACTGAGGTGGGGGTCAGCAGCCATTTTAGCAACTGCAGTGTCCCTGGAACTGCATGTGACCTGCATGTGTGCAAGCCTGCCAGGGATATCAATCTAATTATTTTTTGGGTTGTTCAGTAGAAGAAAAATTCCTTTTTTATGGCAGGTCAAGTCCCCCTACATTACCTATTTTATAATTGGGGGAATAAACCCTTACTATCGTACCACAGAGCACGTTTGCATACACCACTGAAAAACCAATTTTAAAATTTTGCGGGGACATAGTGCATTTCTGTAGTTGCTGTAATAAACCCTTACTGTCGTACCACACAGCACGTTTGCATACATCGCTGAAAAACCTGTTTTAAAATTTTGCAATGACATAGTGCATTTCTGTAGTTGCTGTAATAAACCCATACTGCCGTACCACAAAGCACGTTTGATAACACCGCTGAAAAACCTATTTTAAAATTTTATGGTGACATAGTGCATTTCTGTAGTTAATGGAATAAACCCGTACTGTTGTACCACAGATCACGTTTGCATACAACGCTGAAAAAACTGCTTTATAATTTTTGGGGTGACATATTGCATTTCTGTAGTTCGGTTAATAAACCCGTACTGGTGTGCCACAGAGCACGTTTGCATACAATGGTGAAAAACTGTTTTAAAATTTAGCTGTGAAAAACTGCATTTCTGTAGTTGAGTTAATAAAACCGTACTGTTGTGCCACAGAGCACATTTGCATACAACGCTGAGAAAATGGTTTTAAAATTTTGTGGTGAAAAACTGCATTTCTGTAGTTTGATTAATAAACCCGTACTGGTGTGCCACAGAGCACATTTGCATACAATGCTGAAAAACCTGTTTTATAATTTTTGGCGTGACATACTGCATTTCTGTAGTTGGGTTAATAAACCCATACTGTTGTGCCACAGAGCATGTTTGCATACAACGCTGAAAAAACTGTTTTAAAATTTGGGGTGAAAAACTGCATTTCTGTAGTTGAGTTAATAAAACCGTAGTGTTGTGCCACAGAGCACGTTTGCAAACAACGCTGGGAAACCTGTTTTATAATGTTGCGGTGACATACTGCATTTCTGTAGTTGGGGGAATAAACTCGTACTGTTGTGCCACAGAGCACATTTGCATACATCGCTAAAAAACCTGTTTTATAATTTTTGGGGCGACATACTGCATTTCTGCAGTTGGTTTAAAAAACCTGTACTGTTGTGCCACCGAGCATGTTTGCATACAACGCCGTGACATATGGGGTGACTTACTGCATTTCTGTAGTTTGTTGCAATAAACACTGGTTTTGTGCTACATAGCAGATCTGAGGCCTACCCTGTATTTCAGTAATTTTTAATAACCTGTGAAACTCCTCATTTACATAGTTGGTTGCAAAAACACAGTTTTTTTGGTAAATAGCACATTTGCGGTGTACACTTGATTTCTGACAGTCAAATTAAACCGTTAACCTCTGCTGTTACATTGTTGTTTTTTTAAATCAAATTTTTGTTAATAGTGAAGTAATTGTATTGAATTGCTCCGTTACACGGTTGTATGAACAAAATAAATTTATTCTGTTGTTTATGACACGGGCACTGCCTTACTGTTAGTGAACTTAATTGTTGACTTTTGGCAATTCATTTTACACCTGAGATAAACTATCTGTTAGTTTGGTGGGTGAACGCAAATAAAAGGAGAACATCAAATAAGGGACGTGGACATGGTCGTGGTGGTGTTGGTGGAGCTCCTGTTGCTGGGAGAGGATGTGGCTGTTCTGCGCCAGCTACAGGTCCAAGTGAAACACTTTCCTCAGGTGTGAGTAGGCGACAGAACCTGCAGCGTTATTTGGTAGGCCGAATGCAGCTCTACGGATTGTGAGGCCAGAACAAGTACAGGCGATAGTAGATTGGGTGGCTGACACTGGCGCCAGTTCCTTCACAGAATCTCCCACCCAGTCCTCTGCAGAAAGCTCAGAGTTGGCACCTGCAGCCCATGCCCATCAGTCTTTCACCTCACCCCCTTGCAAAGCAGCCAAGCAGTCTGAGCTCCAAGTCATGCAGCAGACTCTTATGCTTTTTGATGACTCTACTGGCAGGGTTTCCCCAGGCCATCCACATAGCCCTACCCCAGAAGTGGAAGACATTGAATGCACTGATGCCCAACCACTTATGTCGCAGGATGAGGACATGGGGATACCACCGCAACACGTCTCTGATGATGATGAAACACAAGTGCCAACTACTGCGGATTTCTGCAGTGTGCAGACCGATGAGGAGGGCAGGGGTCAAGAATGGGAGGAAGATGATGTGGAGGACGGTGAGGTCCTAGACCCCGACTGGACTCAAGTTCATGCTAGTGACATGTGCAGTTCTGAGGAAGAGGCAGTGGTCACACAGAGGCAACAGCACAGCAAAAGAGGGAGCAGGCTGCAAAAGCGAAGCGTCTGTCCCCCAGACAGTAGGCACACACCCAGGGACGAAGCACACCAAAGGCAGCTCCAAGGAGTTCATTGGCGTGGCAGTTCTTCAGACAATGTCCTGACGACAAGACACGAGTGGTTTGCACGTTGTGCCATCAGAGCCTGAATCGAGGCAGAAACGCTCTAAACCTGAGCACAACCTGCATGACCAAGCATCTACATGCAAAGCACGAACTGCAGTGGAGTAAACAGCTTAAAAACCAAGAAAGGTCTCAGGCTCCTCCTGCTTCCTCTTCTGCTGCTGTTTCTGCCTCTTCCTCCACCTCTGGAGTCCCAGTGGCACCTGCCACCCAGCAAACAGAGGATGTGCCACCAACACCACCAGCTCCGTCATCATCACCAAGCATCTCCACCATGTCACACGCTAGCGTTCAGCTGTCCATCTCCCAAACACTGGAGAAAAAGAGAAAATACCCTCCTAACCACCCTTGATCCCTGTTCCTGAATGCCAGCATTTCAAAATTACTGGCCTTTGAAATGCTGTCATTCTGTCTGGTGGAGACGGACTGTTTTAAACAGCTGGTGGCGCTGGCTGTCTCACAGTACGTAGTTCCCAGCCTCCACTACTTTTCCAGGTGGGCTGTCCCTTCCTTGCACAACCAAGTGGAGGATAAAATCAAGTGTGCACTGTGCAATGCCATCTGTGGCAAGGTCCACATGACCACAGATACATGGACCAGTAAGAACAGGCAGGCAAGCTATATCTCCCTAACTGCACACTGGGTAAATGTAGTGGCGGCTGGGCCCGAGGAGCATAGCGGTTTGGCACATGTCCTTCCACCACCGAGGATCGCAGGGCATTATTCTTTGCCTCCTGTTGTCTTCTCCTTCTACTCAGCTTCCTCCTCCTCCTCTTCTACCACCTCCTCATCCGGTCAGCGAAAGACCTTCACCAGTCACCACCAACTTCAGCACAGCCAGGGGTAAAAGTCAACAGGCGGTTTTAAAACTCATGTGTTTGGGGGACAAACCCCACACATCACAGAAGCTGTGGAGGGGCACAGAAGAACAGACAGATGAGTGGTTGCTGCCAGTGAGCCTCAACCCCGGCCTGGTGGTGTGTGATAATGGGCGAAATCTCGTAGCAGCTCTGACGCACATCTCTTGTCTGGCGCATGTGCTGAATTTGGTGGTGCATAAATTCTCTAAAAACTACCCAGACATGTCAGAGCTGCTGCAGAATGTGCTGTCCATCTGTGCGCACTTTTGGAAGTCTCACCCTGCTGCTGCTCGCCTGTCTGCGCTGCAGCGTAACTTCTGCCTTTCCGCTTGCCACCTCATATATGACGTGCCCACCAGGTAGAACTCCACCTTGCATATGCTGGAGAGACTGTGCGAGTAGCAGCAGGCGATAGTGGAGTTTCAGCTGCAGCACACACGGGTCAGTCGCTCTGCGGAACAGCGCCACTTCATCACCAATGAGTGGGCCTCCATGTGAGACCTGTGTGCCTTCTTGCAGTGTTTAAAGTACTCAACAAACATGGCCAGTGCTGATGATGCCGTTCTTGGCGTTACAATATCACTTCTATGTCTCCTTAAAAAAACACTTAGGACAATGATGGAAAAGGATGTGGCACAGGAGGAAGATGAGGTTTTTAGAGTTTTTATGAGAGTTTTTAGACCAGTCATTCAGAAGTGGCTCAGAGGGTGGGTTCCTGCATCAGCAGAGGCCAGTTACACATGTGGCCAACCAGGGCACAGTTCTGGAGGATGAGGAGGAGGAACTGGGTTCACAGCAGGCTGGCACCCAATGCAGCCCATGGCCATCACTGGAGCGTGGCTGGGGGGATACGTAGGACACAGACGATACACCACCTACAGAGGATGGCTTATTCTTACCTCTGGGCAGCCTGGCACACATGAGTGACTACATGGTGCAGAGCCTGCAAAACGACCGCAGTGTGGCCCACATTTTAACTTGAGCTGACTACTGGTTTCCCACCCTGCTTGATCCCTTTTACAAAGACAACGTGCCGTCCTTAATTCCCTTGCTTGAGCGTGATAGGAAGATGCGCGACTACAAGCACACACTGGTAGACGCGCTCCTGAGGGCATTCCCAACTGACACCGGGGGACAAGTGGAAACACAAGTGGACTCTATCTCTTTGCTATATCATTCAGTGATCCTCCGGTTATATACTTATACAGTATTTAGCAATATTTAGCGATACAGGTGTACTCAGCATATCCTTACCATTTATCTATATATGTTCTATCTAACTCCTCTCTCATCATCGTATATATACCATATGTGATTGGTCTTCTTACATCTTTATGACATTGTAATTCTGATTTATTAATTACTAATTAATTATATATATATTCAAACTACCCCTATGCTATATGCCCAACATCTGATTATTTTTATAGAAGATTATTTGTTATCTCTGTTCATTATTGTAATCCTTAGTTTCAGTATTAATTTTTTAATTTTATATCATGTTTTGTAGGCCGTGAACAAGGTCTGGGAAGGACCGAAACGTTGGCTATAAATACTGAAAACTAATGATCGCTTCTATAAACATTTAATTTTTTATTTTCTACATTTGAGTGCCATGAACCCTTTTTTCTTATAATCTAGTGATATCTTGCCATCACTGAGCACCAAAGGTCATCTATATGTGGAGTGCCAGCAACATTTGAGTTGTTTGTTCAGTTTTGTCCCCCTAACTGACCAAATAAGTGAAGTGTGAAGTGATTCTAACAGTAACGCCTATCATCTGCTTGTAATACTGACCACCAGTACTGTTTTACTAGCACAGCGGGCTCCGTATGCAATTGTTTCTGCAATGCACAGTGTTCTACACTACTGTGCAGGCTCTCAGCAGCCAGGAAATAGATGTTTTTTAACGCGATTCATCACAAATAACTTCAGATCTAATCAAATCTTTTTGGAAAATTCAATGAACCGACCAAATAGAATTTTTGAGAAATTCGCTCATCTCTAGTGATTACTATAACCCGATCATCAGTACACGAGTACATTTATAAGGATGATGTGGGATATAGTAGTCACATTCAATGTAAACGCTGCCCAGGAACTCTAACTGCCATACGTGTTTTGCTGAGATGTGAATATAACCCCATCAGCCTTAAGAATGCACTGCATGTTCTGCAGCAGGGCCTGGGTGCATTCTTGAGGATGATGGGGTTTATAGTCACAATAAATATAAACACCTAGACCAATTAGAGTTCTTAGGCAGTGTTTATATTAAATGTGACTATAACCCTCCTCATCGTAAAGATGCACTGAGGGCCTGCTGCAGTACATGAGGGGATATAGTCATGTTGTCACTATATTTGGCCCCTGGCTGCCTTAAGCTGAACTTTTCTTTTCTGCGACCCTCATCCTCAGTTAATCACTCACCATCCCAAAAGACAATGATCGATGATGCAGTGGTGATGCTGGGGCGGGAAGGTGAAGAAAGAGTCATACTACCGCCCCTTCCTCTCCTTATTAGCTCGGCGGGCAATCAGCACTTCAGTGCCATATTGGACAGGGAGGAAAATTCGCTCTCCTCTCTCCCGCTCCTCCTCTGCCATAAGAGCAGCTGGGAAGTTTCACCTTGTGCCTTGTGGCCAGTGTTCAATGGCGCTGGCCATGGCAAAGCTCCAACTGTTGCAATGCTGCCCCTACCTACGTCCTAAATTATTAAACACCCCCTGTCCACAAAAAACCCCGCCCCATGACCTGAACTAGAGGAGTGGGGGGAGAAATGTAACTACAAAAAAGCCAAAAAACAAACAAATCTCTCAGATGCTGCCCCCATTGCTGGGCTCCACCCTAGGCACATGCCCTCCTGTACCTAGTAATAGATACAGCCCTGTTTTTGTGTATGAATTTTGTCTTTTTAATACTGTATATTTTTCACAGAATGTATACAGTATTAAATATACATAAGCTGCTTTCTTCCGAAAACACTGCACCTGCCCATGGGTTCTACACTGGAGTTGATCTGTGATACCATTATACAGCTTGAACCTTTGTCTTTTATTATATTTACTGAATGTTATCTGTTATGTTCATTATCCAGTAGCTATGCCACCATATGGCATTTAAGAGAATTAAAATGTTCCCATGTCCCTAGTAACAGCTTCATATCCTATTTTGGCAGAGTTACAAGAAATATTAATGTAAGCAATTATTAAGAGAAACTGGATATTGAATTTTATTTACTTGACTGCATGAAATAAATAACTGCAGAATAAGTTTTAAGTGGAAGTTCATTATCATGAATTAAGAGGCTCAGCATGTGCATTTTCTAATTCACTCACATCTGTTCACACATAGCCAAGGCTTCTCAAGGCCTTTAGTCTATAAAACTGTACAGTATTGTGATTTTACAGCTGATATAGAAAATATTAATAAAAAAAAAACATTTTTGTGTACTAAATCAATAATTCAGCATCAACCATTTCTTAACTGCCCAATGTAAATTTAGGTTGGTGGCTGGGCATTTGAAAATGGCGTCCACTGGCATGTGCAGTCGGGGCCATTGCTGCTGGGTATTTGCTGTTCCATATAGCAGACTCCCATCACTAATGTCCGTTACCGGCGATAATGCCAGTCGAGGACTTTTAACCCTTCAGATGCCGTGGTAAAATATGACCACAACAACTGGATGCCCTAAAACCCGGAAGAACACTCCCTGGCTACTTCTGGCAGGGATCGGGGGAGCCAGAGCATTTATGCAGCAACCCCTGTCCTCTTGTGTGACAGGAGGCTGCTGAATCTTAGATTCAATGGAGTCCCTGTCTATGGCAGGACTCCTTAGGAACATAGCAAAATTAGTAAAATTATCATTGAAAAAGCCCAAATCATTTAAATATAAAAATATTTTTCCCATATGGCAAACGGCAAAACGAAAAAAAAAGGCAAAATGGCAGATTTTTTTGGTCACTTCACCTCCCACTAACAAATTAAATAAAAAGTGGCCAAAAAGTAGTACACATTCAAAAATGTATCTTTGAAAAGTAAAGATTTTTCAGTATTAAAACAAAAAAAACTATACATATGTGGTATCGCCATAATCGTACTCACCTGGACAATAGACGTAACAGGTAAATTTTTAGCATGTAGGAAATGGTGTAAAAAATAAAATAAAATCTGTGACGGAATGTTTTTTTTATAATTTCAAACCTTTTGGAATCTTCTTCCCACTTCCCACATTTTATGCAACCATATATGGTGCCCTTAGAAAGTGCATCTTGTTTCACAAAAAACAAGCCCTATGTGAATGAAATAATAAAAAAATTATGGCTTTGGGAGAGCCGGGAGTAAAAAACAAAAAGGAAAAAAAATATTGAAAATGTCCTTGTCAATAAAGGGTTAAAATCCTTCAGAAATTTTTTGGGGGACTTTTTTTTCCTTCCAAATACCGTACCACAGTGCTTTTTTTATACACAACTCACAAAAGTTAGGGATATTTGGTTTGTGGTAAAATTTCAGGATGAACCTAAAATGCACTCTAACCTTTACAGATTAACTTAATGTGACCTTAATGACCTGCTCTAAACTTTTGTATGCAGATGTCCAACAGTTCAGTGTTTCAGTACTTTTTGCACAACTTGCTGTTGTCTAACAAGTAGCTTAACGGCAAAATTCACAACAGGTGTTTGATCCATGAATCACCCAATAAATTTCCTGGTTCATTTTGAATAGGTATTTAAACAACCCTCCTCATCGTGCTGTTCACATTTTTACATTATGAGACCAAGATGACAGCTAAAAATTGATCAACAGTACCTTGTCATTGTGAGGCTTCAAGCAGGATGTTCTCACATGGAAGTGGCCACTGAGGTTTGAGTGTCGCAGAGTGTCATCAGCAGGTTGCAACATAGATACAGAGAGACTGGAAGAGTCACAGAAAGGAATAGAAGTGGACATCCTTTGGCCACATCCTACATTAATGACCGCTTCATTGTGAACAATGCCCTGCTGAAATGAATGATGAATGCCACACAACTCCAGGCACATTTAAGGGAGGTGAGAGGCACCCAAATGTCATGTCAGACCATTCAAAACCATTTACATCAGCATGGTCTGCGTGCCAAACAACCTGCAAGGGTACCTGACCACAACCCCAGGCACAGGTGCATCATCTTGCATGAGTCAGGGAGCATTGAAGGACCAGTGGGCCTCCATGCTGTTCACTGATGAAAGCTAAGTAGAAATGATGGCCGTCAAGGAGAGCTCTATGCATCAGCCACTGTTGTCACCAGATGAGCCTTTGGTAATAGTGGTGTTACAGTGTGGGCAGGTGTGTCTAGTCAATACAGAACTGCCCTATGCTTTGTGAATGGTACAGTGGCAAGCACATACTACTTAAATAACATCATTAATCCAGTCATTGTGCCTCTGCATGAACAACACAGAACTAATTTCATCTTCATCGACAAAAATGCGCCAGCTCACATCATGTCACATCAGTAGCAAACAGCTGCTGGAGACTGGGGTACTTCTAATAGAGTGGCCTCCACTTTCTTCAGACCTGAATCCCATTAAAAATCTATGGGATCAGCTGAGTCGCCGTGTACAGGCTCGTAACTCTGTACCCCAGAGCCTCAATGACCTGTTGGCTACCCTTCAAGAATTGTGGGACTCCATGCCTCAGCAGATAACAAGTTGACTTGTGAAGTTGATGTTGTTGTCAAGCTGTAATTGATGCTCAAGGCCACAAGTTATTGAGACATTGACATTATTTGTGGGGGTATACCCACCACTGTTGTTGGCTTTTGTTTTAATAAATTGAGATGAGGAAATCCCCATTGCATGCTTCTACTTAAATGCCCTACTTTCATGATAAAATATCACTGTAGCGTTAACGTTTTATGTTTTCCATAAATTTCAACAGAAAGCCAAATATCCTTAACTTTTTGTGAGTAGTGTACTTTGTTAATAAGCATTTAAATGGCATTATTATTTTTTTCTTGTAGCACTTTTTATAGGCATTTTTCAAGTCACAACTCAAAACTCTATACCTAGAGCAGGCTGCATTTTGAAAAAAAATTAGAAAAATTTAGAAAATACTATGTAAATGCCATACATTCAAATGCAATGCAAAAATGTACCCAAAAGTGCACTGTATGTGGTGCATTTCATAATATAGTATACACTATTAAGTAACATCCCAAAGCAGATGAAAAGTCATTAAATGCCTAAAAAATGCCTGAAACATTAATTTACAGTATACACTTTTTTTATGATGTCCCTCAGTAGGGGATCCCCCTTTATGATGTCCATATGCTGTAATATGGACTGGAGATGCTTTTCTTGAGACAACCCATTTAGGAACACTTTCAAACGTTTTGTGGACTCTTAACACAGCATCCTTTAATAATAACTCATAAAAATAAATGTGCATGCTGTTGCAAATAGAGCCAAGAAATTAGTTTTGTTTTTTGTTTTGTTTTTTGAAGTTTTCAGCTTTTTATAGCTACTCTTTATTACACTTTAAAGGTTCTCTTTATCATAACCTGAATAACACTGCTACTGGAAAAAACACATATTGGTATTATGGAAGTAAATAATATATTATGACATTACTCGTTTGTGCTCTGGCAGTCACCCTGTACCTATCAATCATGTAAAGACCGACAAGCACAATTACATTCAAGTGCTAATAGAACAGAAGGGCAGGAATATCTGACCCCAGAATCTTAGGTTGATCTAAGTGTTTGATGTCTCATTGAGTTAGTATCGTAGTGTGAAAGACAAAGCTTGAACTAATGGAAATTAGTTTGGACATGCAATACTGCTGATTGGGCTGTTATAATTAGAATAATATTCTCACAGCTAAAAACGAAAGCATGAGATAAATACCCATGCAATAACTATCTCCTTATGGATTATGCTGTGGTCAGCGTGTTATTTACTTGATCTCCAGGGGGACCTAAAGGGCTCCTAATCTACCAACAATATATATTCTATAATGGTGTACAATGTTGCCATTAAAAGTACTTCAAAGTTGGAATATATGTAAACTTTTTGCTGAATATTATATTGTTTTATATTGTCTTAAAAATTCTTAAAGAACTCCAGCCCAAAAAACTTATTCACTGGCTGTATTTGTGAGTTACACCTCCCTTATCCTTCTCACCTGTGTCATGTGACTAGCAATCAGACTTTCCAACTGACACATCAGTTTATGTGTGGACAGGAAGTCAGTTTCTCTATGTATTCCTATGAGATCCTCAATGTCAGTTTCATAGGAATAAATAGAGAAGTAACTAACTTCCTGTCCTGTGTCAGTTGGAGATTAGACAGTTGGTCAACATGACATCACCTTCTAGCAGGTCAGAGAACAAACATTTTGCCAGGAGTTCTACTTTAAGGGTCATTTACACGGGCCGAGTGTCAGCCAAATAATCGCTAATGAGCGTTCGAAGGAATGCTTGTTAGCAATTATTTGGCAGTGTAAAATTGCAGCTGATTACCTGATGAATGAGTAAAACACTCATTCATCAGGTAATAGATCCTTTCATGTAGACACAAAAATCGGTGTTTGCCGGAAGCAGATCGTACTGTGTAAACACGCTCCGCAGAGAGTCTGTATGGAAATGAGCGAAGGCATTAGCGATCATTCCTCCCCATACTGTGAAGAAGATTGCTGCATATAAATGCAGCGCTCTCATCTGTTGAAGAGCAGGCGATTGCCGGGAAGGAATACCTTCTTCCTGACAATCATCTGCTCTGTCATCCCATCAAAGGACCGTAAATTGAGATGTCCCGAACAATTTGCCGGCGAACAGTTCCCGATGAACATAGCTTGTTCGCGTCCACTGCGGCGGGCGAACATATTCGATGTTCGCGTTTGCCCCTATATTTTATCATTGAGCAAACTTTGACCCTGTACCACACAGTCAGCAGACACATTCCAGCCAATCAGCATACCCTCCCTCCCAGACCCTCCCACTCCTATCTAAACACAAGGACAGCATCCATCTTAGATTCATTCTGAAGCTGCAGTGTTAGTAATTGTAAATCGCAATGCGATTAATATAACCTGTATTATTCGCATTGTGATTACAACTTAGATCTGAGTTCCTAATGGTTGTATTGGTAGAATATAATGAAGATAACGAATATAGCACTATATTCTCAATCTTCGTTATATTCTACAATACAACAACAATTAGGAACTCAGATCTAAGTTTAATTCACAATGCCATTAATATAACCTGCAATAATCGCATTACGAATTCAACTTAGAGCTGAGTTCCTAATGGTTGTATTGCTAGAATATAACGAAGATTGAATTCTCAATCTTCGTTATATTCTAGCAATACAACCATTAGGAACTCAGCTCTAAGATGTAATCGCAATGCGAATAATACTTACAATTATTAATCGCTTTGCGAATCCATTTGATGCCTCTATTTGATTGTATATGACTGTTGACTATGACTACCACCAACGTTCTGCTGCCTCCGAGGCAAGATATCTGAACCACCCAGGGGCCATTTGGGCGCTTTTGATAAAAAAACGCATCAAAAACGCATCTGCGTTTTTATAATTGTTTTATTTTTTATTTTATTTTTTTGTGTATTTTGCCACATTTGGTTGCATATTTACATTTGGTATAGGCAAATATGGTAGTCTAGATCATGTGTCTATACCAAAACCTAGGCTCATTATTTGACAGCATATTTTCTAAGCCATGTAGCTGAATATAGATTTGGGCAGAGTAATGATCTAGACTACCATATTTTCCTATACCAAATGTAAATATGCAACCAAATGTGGCAAAATACACAGAAAAATAAAATAAAATATAACCCACATGGTTTGTAAGGCTGAAAAAAGATATCTGTCCATCTAGTTCAGCCTGTTATCCTGCAAGTTGATCCAGTGAAAGGCAAAAAAGGTAGAAGCCAATTTTCCTTATTTTAGGGGGAAAAAATTCCTTCCCAACTTCAATCAGGCAATCAGAATATCATGAACCAGCGGGTGTGAATCCACAGTGCCACGCTTCCTACCTAACACCAGGTTGCTACCTCTTGAGGAGGATTGGTACATGAGGCAGCTGGTCCAGGCAGACCAGGAGGTACCTGAGCAAGGTACCAGAGGTACAGACGTAGTCAGCAGGCCGAGTCATAACCAGGAGCAACAGTGCAGGACCGAAAGATGAGGCAGAGGCGAAGTCAAACAAGCATTAGGTCAGGGCAGGCAGCACAGGTACAGGGCAGGCAGTCTGGGTCAGCAACAGGAGAGTCAAGGCAAACAGGCAGGGATCAAACAGGTAGCAGAGTCAAGGAACACAAACACTGGTCAGGTCCACAGAAACACAAGCAGAGAAATCAGCAACCTTTGCAGGACACAAGGACCTTGACACTCAGGCATCTGAGAAGGGGACTGGGACACTTATATACATGCGAGGGCTAGGATTGATCAGTGAGGTCAAATGATCTAACCCATAAAGCACAGGAAGCGATGTAGGGAAGAAGCAGCAAGCATGCTTTGGCCAGGGATGAAGCATGTGGAGCAGATCCCAGAACAAACAGTACTAGCAAGAACAGAGCCCAGGACTGCAGCAGTGAATGAGGATGCACAGGCAGCAGATCACCGCTGAACACGGCGGCCAGGACCGTGGTGGTAAGCAGGAGAACAGCAGCCGCTGTTACACAGAATAACTTCCTGGATCAATGACCCTTCTCCAGAAATCTAATAACTATAACCTGTAATATTATTACACTCCAGAAATACATCCAGGCCCCTCTTGAACTCTTTTAGTGAATTCGCCATCACTACCTCCTCAGTCAGAGAGTTCCATAGTCTCACTGCTCTTACCGTAAAAAATCCTCTTCTATGTTTGTGTACAAACCTTCTTTCGTCTAGACACAGAAGATGTCCCCTCGTTACAGCCCTGGGGATAAGTGTAAAGGCCGATTTATTGGCCTGTATTTGTGGGAGGGGCGTAAGTAGCACATTTATACCAGGCAGGCGCCTCCCCTGGGTGTGTCGACGGTGCTGCGTAGTTGTGTGCAGTCAGAGCCACCTGTTGCAGCACATGGGCTGAATCTGCAGCTTCCATACCCAGTCAGCGTCCAGGATCCCAGTTGAGGTCGTTCCGGTCGGGTGAGCGTTTGCAACTAGCTCGTGCAGCATTGTCCCGTTACAATCCGGCCGGCGATGTGTCGGCTCCTTTGGTGAGGAGGAGCGGCATTGCACCAGAGCGATTCTGCCTGGCAACCCACGTTTGGCGCCCACGCGGCAACACGGTTAGTCCGGCCGGCGGTGTGTCGGCTCCTTTGGTGAGTAGGAGCAGCACTGCACCGGAGCGATTCTGCCTGGCAGCCCACGCTTACGCCCACGCGGCAACACGGTTAGTCCGGCCGGCGGTGTGTCGGCTCCTTTGGTGAGTAGGAGCAGCACTGCACCGGAGCGATTCTGCCTGGCAGCCCACGTTTGCGCCCACGCGGCAGCACGGTTAGGCAGCAGGGTCAGCGTGACTCCGTCTCGTTTTCTCGCACGTTTCCCATGTCTTGCACAGGCCACCTTGCTTAGTCTGTCCGTGTATATCTGTATGTCTTTCTTGTTTGCTTTCACTTCGCTGCTCGCCAGCAAACCTCTTTCGCTATCCGCTATTATTTCTGCAGACAGTCTAAGGCCTTGTTCACACTGACATCCAGCATTATCCCCTTACTTGCATTATAGAGGGTGAGGCAGCTGATTAATCCAGGTGGAGCAGAGTTGCTGTTTACATAGGGTTAATGTTTCTTTAGTATAGATGACATTTGCGATATGTATATTGAGTAGACGGTAAGCTCCTCTGTGTTGAGGTATCTTCCCAGCAAACCTCTCTCGCTATCCACTATTATTTCTGCAGACAGTCTAAAGCCTTGTTCACACTGACATCAAGCATTATCCCCTTACTTGCATTATAGTGGGTGAGGCAGCTGATTAATCCAGGTGGAGCAGAGTTGCTGTTTACAAAGTGTTATTGTTTCTTTAGTATAAATGCTATTTTACGATATGTATTTAAGTAGACGGTTAGCTCCTCTGTGTGGAGGAATCTTCCCAGCAAACCTTCTCGCTATCCGCTATTATTTCTGCAGACAGTCTAAAGCCTTGTTCACACTGACATCCAGTATTATCCCCTTACTTGCATTATAGAGGGGGAGGCAGCTGATTAATCCAGGTGGAGCAGAGTTGCTGTTTTCAGAGTGTTATTGTTTCTTTAGTATAAATGCTATTTTGCAATATGTATATTGAGTAGACGGTAAGCTCCTCTGTGTGGAGGTATCTTCCCAGCAAACCTCTCTCGCTATCCGCTATTATTTCTGCAGACAGACTAAAGCCTTGTTCACACTGACATCCAGTATTATCCCCTTACTTGCATTATAGAGGTGAGGCAGCTGATTAATCCAGGTGGAGCAGAGTTGCTGTTTACAAAGTGTTATTGTTTCTTTAGTATAAATGCTATTTTGCGATATGTATATTAAGTAGACGGTAAGCTCCTCTGTGTTGATGTATTTTCCTTTGTCTTGTTTCATTTGTTTTGGAAATATAAAATGTGTGTGTGCCCCTTTAAGGTGGTAAACCTGAGTTTGTGTAAAAAGGGAAAAAAAAAAAAGCACCTGTGCTGGGGATCCATCTTCAGTTCAGAGTGTTAGCTGGTCACTGGGGGAGCTGCTTGCTACAAAGGTAATCGCAGAGACCTGTTATTTTGCCTCGTTTTGTTGCTTTATTTGTGCTAAAAATAGATGTGAGCTTGGCGTTCGCCAAGAACCGAGTTTAGTTTGTTTTACGGCATATACGCCCACATCTCACAGGGTGTATACGTGCTGATGGTGGCATCGTTTGTATTCACTCACCTATAGCGGCGTGGTGAGGTGCAGGTGGTTTATTACTGCATGTCTCGTGTCAGTGTCGGCATACTACTACAGTCAGGATTGTCTTTACATGTCATTTGTTGCTTTTCAGGTCCTGTCACAGCTCGCCATTAGGTTACAGGCTTTACTACTTGATGATTTTATTTTTAGGTCGTTATAGGTTCAGAATGTTGGGTAAGTCGTGTTTTCATCAGTTTGCGGTGTCACAACATCAGACCTGACCCGTCACTCAGGCCTCGGCGGTTTCAACCCTTTCGTTGGTATTCTGATGTGTGTATGCCTCATGTCAGTGTCAGCATACTACCACAGCCAGGATCATCATTGCATGTCATTTTTGCTTTTCAGGTCACGTCACAGCTCGCCATTTTCAGTTGATGTGGTCGGTTACATCTTTTGCTAAGGTAGTAGGACGAAAAAAAAAAAGGTCACAATACGGGTGGATTTCTTATTAGGTTACGGGCTTTGCTACTTTACGTTTCATTTTAAGGTTGTTATAGGTTCAGAATGTTGGGTAAGTCACATTTTCATCAGTTTGCGATGTCACTATGTCAGACCTGACCCGTCACTCAGGCCTCGGCGGTTTCGACCATTTTTCGGGTTTCTGATGCCTGCATGCCTCGTGTCACCACTACCACAGCCAGGGTCATCATTGCTTGTAATCTTTGCTGTTCAGGTCCTGTCACAGCTCTCTGTTCTCCGTTGGTGTGATCTATTACGTCTTTTGCTCATGTAGGAGGAAAGGAAAAAAAAAAAAAAAATATATATATATATATATATATATATATAAAACTTTATCAGCTTACAAACTCGCTACTTGACGTTTCTTAATACGTTGCTATAGGTTCAGAGTGTTGGGTAAGTCACGTTTTCATCAGGTTGCGGTATCACAACGTCAAACCGAACACGTCGCTCAGGTCACAGCAGTTTCAACTATTTGGTTTTCTGGTGCTTCCGCTGGCACTGGTTTTGTTGCCATTTCTTGGCCCCAATATAATCATTTTCTTTCCGACTTTCCATTCAGAGTGCCCGGTTCGTGTCTTTCAGCAATTACTGGCATCAGTAACAGATCAAGACCTTGAGAGTACTCTGTTGCGGTTCCCACAACACCACTCACCACTGGTGTTGGGCGCGAGTATTCGCAGGGCGAGTTTTGGTCTTGAATGTCGTGATTTTGAGATTTTGCGAATGTCGATTACATGATCCCATGTTCGCAATTAAGTATATTCGCTTTTCAGATGGATAGTGAGTGATGGGGGAAACTGTATTTTAAAGGAATAAATAAATACTAAATAATAAAATAAATAAAAATTTTTAGACCTAATTTCCCCAACCTTAGTTGCTTCTTTAACAATTTCCACTGTTCCTGTAAGAGTAAAGATTTAATAGGTAAAACTGTCCTGCGAACGTTCGTCACTTGAATATTCGCAATAATCTATTCGCGGTTGGTATTTCCTTACCTACCTAGCGTTAACAGGTTGTGTCAGACTCCAGTACGTGGCATGTATTGCGATAATTCGTATGTCTTTTCGCGCCCTTCCATTCGCACAAACGACTCCCGCCATTTCAAGCTTTCAATACGCGTAAAGCTGTTTAAACATTATTAAGAACGTACAGGTTCCATGCGCACGCGAAGATAACTTA
Organism: Bufotes viridis; assembly: GCA_033119425.1. Lineage (NCBI taxonomy): Eukaryota > Metazoa > Chordata > Amphibia > Anura > Bufonidae > Bufotes > Bufotes viridis. Next base: position 143,432,197 of record CM065590.1, on the reverse strand, counting down.
AAAATGAATCGCAAGTCATGATATTGAATGCGAAATAACGAATATTGCGGATGTGTGACGAATATGATGCGGGTTGCTTGTCGAATGTGGGTCTTTGCACTCATCGCTACTCAACACCTCTCAGTCGTGTGGCATGTCCGTATGCCGGTGTCCAATTTAGGGTTGAAACCGACAGCTATCGGGCCTTTCCTTCAGGTAAGGTGCGGCATATGCTGCCTCTAGGAACAAAAGTTCTGGCCCATATTATCCGGAAGCTAGGTCAGTGGCGCTCTGCATGTTCAATAAGTTCATACCTCAATCTAGTCGAGAGATGTCCTTGCATTCCAGAGATTGGTCTTGTTAGTGGTGTTGTTGGCACTGGTTTTGTTGCCATTTTATTGGCCCTTAATATAATCATTCTCTTTCTGACATTCCATTCAGGGTGACCGGTTCGTGTCTTTCAGCAATTACTGGCAACAGTAACAGACCGAGACCTTGAGAGTACTCTGTTGCGGTCCTCACGGCACCACTCACCACCTCTCAGTTATGCGGCATGTCCGTATGCCGGTGTCCAATTTTAGGGTTGACACCAACAGCTACCGGGCCTTTCCTTCAGGTCAGGTGCAGCATATGCTGCCTCTGGGAACAAAGTTCTGGCCCTTGTTATCCGGAAATTAGGTGCTCTGCATGTTCAGCAGGTTCCTACCTCAGCCTAGTCGAGAGATGTTCTTACATTCCAGAGGTTGGTTATGTTAGTGTTGTTGTTACGTACTATTGTGTATCATTTAGATGTGAGTTTTTGCCCCCTTTCAGGCATTCCTCCTACGCAGCGGTTATGGCACAATTCAAGCCGCTTAGTTTAGTTAGTTAGGCAGGTAGACGGTTACGTGTCATGTAGCCCCAACCACAAGTGTAAAGGCCGATTTATTGGCCTGTATTTGTGGGAGGGGCATAAGTAGCACATTTATACCAGGCAGGCGCCTCCCCTGGGTGTGTCGACGGTGCTGCGTACCCTCCCAACCCGCCCTTCTTTTTCATAAACACCTTGCAGGGTATGCCCCCTTTCAGGCATTCCTCCCACGCAGCGGTTATGGCACAATTCAAGCCGCTTAGTTTAGTTAGTTAGGCAGGTAGACGGTTACGTGTCATGTAGCCCCAACCACAAATAGATGATGGGAGAGATCTCTGAACTGACCCCTGATATATTTATACATAGTATTTTTTCTAAACTCAATAACCCTAATTTTGATAACCTTTTAGGGTACTGTAGTTGCCCTATTCCAGTTATTACTTTAGTTGCCCTTCTCTGAACCCTCTCCAGTTCTGCTATGTCTGCCTTGTTCACAGGAGCCCAGAACTGTACACAGTACTCCATGTGTGGTCTGACTAGTGATTTGTAAAGTGGCAGGACTATGTTCTCATCATGGGCATCTACGCCCTTTTTGAGGCAACCTATTATCTTATTGGCCTTGGCAGCAGCTGCCTGACTCTGGTTTCTACAGTTAAGTTTTCTGTTCACTAAAATTACTAAGTCCTTTTCCATGTCAGAGTTACCCCGTGTTTTACCATTTAGTTTGTACTGGTGACATGTATTTTTCCTTCCCATGTGCATAACCTTACATTTGTCAGTGTTAAACCTCATCTGCCACTTCTCTGCCCAAGCCTCTAATCTATCCAGATCCATCTGTAGCAGTATAATGTCCTCTTCTGTGTTAATTACTTTTCACAGTTTAGTGTAATCTGCAAAAATTGCAATTGCAAGCCTTCTACAAAATCATTAATAAATATATTGACGAGAATATGGCCGTATACTGACCTCCGAGGTACCCCACTAGTGACAGTAACCCAATCTGAGTATGTAACATTAATAACCACTCTCTGTTTTCTATCACTGAGCCAGTTACTTACCACATACAGACATTTTCTCCCAGTCCAAGCATTCTCATTCAAGATATACAACAAAATATCTTTATCGGTGAAATTGCAGAAGGCCTCAATGGTAAGGTGTGTCTTTTTGCTGATGACACAAAGATTTGTAACAGGGTTGATGTTCCTGGAGGAATACACCAAATGGAAAAGGATTTAGGAAAACTAGAGGAATAGTCAAAAATCTGGCAACTAAAATTTAATGTCGATAAGAGCAGGATAATGCACCTGGGGCATAAAAACCCAAGAGCAGAATATAAAATCAGTGATACAGTCCTAACCTCAGTATCTGAGGAAAGGGATTTAGGGGTCATTATATCAGACGACCTAAAGGTGGGCAGACAACGTCATAGAGCAGCAGGTAATGTGTGCAGTACTGGAGACCATATCTGCACAAGGATATTAAAACTTTGGAGAGAGTTCAGAGAAGAGCTGCTAAACTAGTACATGGATTGCAGGACAAAACTTACCAGGAAAGGTTAAAGGACCTTAACATGTATAGCTTGGAAGTAAGAAGAGACAGAGGGGATATGATATAAACTTTTAAATACATAAAGGGAATCAACACAGTAAAAGAGGAGAGAATATTTAAAAGAAGAAAAACTGCTACAAGAGGACATAGTTTTAAATTAGAGGGGCAAAGGTTTAAAAGTAATATCAGGAAGTATTACTTTACTGAGAGAGCAGTGGACACATGGAATAGCCTTCCTGCAGAAGTGGTAGATGCAAATACAGTGAAGGAGTTTAAGCATGCATGGGATAGGCATAAGGCCATCCTTCATATAAGATAGGGCCAGGGGCTATTCATAGTGTTCAGTATATTGGGCAGACTAGATGGGCCAAATGGTTCTTATCTGCCGACACATTCTATGTTTCTAACATCCATTGACTCACCACAGACAAGTCTAGAACTTACCTCCTCACAAAAACTGATTAAATCAGTTTGACATGACCAATCCCTCATGAAGCCATGCTGATATAGCATTATTTGCTTATTTTCATTGAGGTACTCCAAAATAACATCTCTTAAAAAACCTTCAAACAGGTTACCCATGATAAATGTTAGACGTACCAGCTGTACCAAACCCGACTATGGATTCCGAATTTGAAACAAATTTAAAGATTAAGAAATGAATACTGAACTCATTCACCAAAGTCTTGCGTGACTTCTGCTGAAACGAATTTTGCCTCCATGGAGGCATTACATTTTAATGCTGTACGGAGACAGGTCTCCATGCAGCATTAAAACAAAGGACATTATTTATCATACCTTCACTCCAGAATTCTGGCATCCAAAAGTCCCAAAATAGGGCATTTGCAACTTTTCACACTCATTTGCGCATAATTTTGCGACTTTTTTACATGTGTACACCACTCACTCCAGTTTTATAAAAAATAGGCATGGTTAGCCATGTTAATAAGTTTCACTCCAGATTTATCATTGGGACTTTTTAAAAGTCCCAAAAAAGTCCCAATTTCACTCCAGTGAGGACCGTGCTTATCTTATGCGACTTTTTAATAGAACATGCAACTTTTTTGTAAATATGTGCGACTTTTGTAAAGCCGTTTACTGAAGGATGAACTGCTGCCATCAAACCACATTTATCACAGTATTAAAGGACCATTAAAATATCTGACTGAGCCAAAAGTGACTTTGGACTTATGTGAAATTGGAGTAAGATGGAAGTGTAATGATAAATCTGCTTTCTTGCTACCTACTGTTTTAGTGATTGAAATGCTTTATTTTTTTTTCATTTATTGCTTCCTTTATATTTCAATTTATCCACATTATTTTTTACTTATTATTTTGCCTTTTATTCCTATAAGTTATATACCTCTCAGAATTAGAGTTAAGATGTTTTTAAAAATATCCCATTTTGTGGCTGCATTCCTATTCCCAAGAACATTGTCCCAGTTTGTTAGACTAATGGCCTCTCTTAGCTGGTCAAATTTTGATTTTTGGAAGTTCGGTATTTTTTGCGTCTATGAAGAAACACTCTTTTGAATGAGAACTGGAAGGTTATTATTTTAGGGTAACTATTTCCCAGGGGTCCCCTAACCTGCACCTCTGTTGTTCTGTTACGTATGGCCATCTCTCCTTGGGTCCTAAACCAGTTGGGAAAGGTAATTGTCTTTGGTTATTGCCAAGAACCTATTTCCTTTACGACATCTACAGATTTCGGTTTCCCAGTCTGTATAGTTGAAGTCTCCAAAATAACGAACTTATTTTGATTTGCCGCCTCATCTATTTCCCTTAGTAGTAGATTTCCTGTGGACTAGGTGGCTTATATCAATATTTTATTATTGTTTTTGCCTCTATTTATTTCTTCCCACAGTGACCCCACATGATCATTTCCCTCACTGGTTTTATTAATCAGGTTTCTCACATTAGTATACATACAATTAAGAGTTTATTTTTTACCCAATATCTTTCCTTATGAAGTCTTCTGGGGGTACCCCCAGTCCCTAGTTTAAACATGCCTCCAACCTTCTAGCCACTTTCTCCCCTAAAACAGCTGCACCTTCCACATTGAGGCGCAGCCCATCCCTACTATAGATCATATACCTGACAGAGAAGTCGGCCCAGTTCTTCAGGAACCCAAACCCCTCCTTTATACACCAGTTCTTGAGCCATGTCTAAGCTAATCCCACTATGTCATAGTTCTCTTCAGAGATTACTAATTCCAGTTCACCAGTTTTATCAATCAGGTTTCTCACATTAGTATACAGTACATACAATTAAGAGTTGTTGTTTTTTTCACCTAATATCTTTCCTTATGAAGTGTTCTAGTCCCTCCATCCATTCCACCCCAGTCCCTAGTTTAAACATGCCTCCAACCTTATAGCCACCTTCTCCCCTAAAACAGCTGCACCTTCCACATTGAGGCGCAGCCCATCCCTACTATAGATCCTTTACCTGACAGAGAAGTCGGCTCAGTTCTTCAGGAACCCAAACCCCTCCTTTATACACCAGTTTTTGAGCCACATGTTAACCTTCCTAATCCCTTGCTGCCTTTCTGGTGTGGCTTAAGGTACCAGAAGTATTTCAGAAAATACTACCTTTCAGGTCCTTGCCTTTAGCTTGCGTGCTAACTCCCTAAAATCATTTTTAAGGACCCTCCACCATCTTCGCCAGCAATCTATCAATCTGATCCATGATATGTGAAACTCTTCGATGTAAGAATTGAAACCCAGTGATGCACTTTACCACCGTACAAAACAAGCACATTTTTGGGGCCCTAAAGATGATGGCCATGGGCAGTTGGCTGAAAAACGACTAAAGTGGCATACATATCACCTGAGCAATTTGTCCCCAGTTGTAGATCGGTAACAGTAGCGCCAAGGCTGCACTAATAAGCTTAGAGTGGGGCTTAGCAAATTTGAAAGAGCTTAGTGGGCTAATGGGGACAGAGCTTGGTAGTATAGTGGAGTAGAGGTTACTGGTATGTTGGTGCTTAATGGTACAATTGGGGCCCCATACATAAATTTGCTTGGTTCCCTGGAAATAGCAAATCTGCCCATGTTTAAACCACCTTACAAAACAAACAAAGCATAATGTACTTTACGACTACCTCCACAAGCTTCTAGTATTAATTTAAGATGTGTCAGAACCAGACTAGTCTGAACCTGGAGATATATGATGACAGTCTGGATCCAATCCAGAGGCTCTATTTATTATTGGTATATGTAGTTGCAATAAACAAGCTAGTCTACCAGGTTTATGCTGTATGCATGTATGTACTTGCAAGGCAATAAGCAGGTCGTCCTCAACACTGCCCTTATTCTATGCAAACTGCTCAGTTATTGCAACTGTATGTCCAGAGGCCAGGTAAGAAGAAAAGGCATGTTTGCAGAAATTCATTCTCTGTAGTTTTTTTGTTGGTTTCTATGAATTATATTTAGCCTGGGATGCTGAAATGATACAACCACTCCAATCGTTATCTCCTACAAATTGCTATTCATATTTTATTACCTTAAATTGAGATGCTTAAGGTTTCCAGTAATTTACATTATTTCACTTCATTAAGAGTTTGAGACTGCTTTTAGTTTATTGCCAGTTTACACTTTTCGGTTAGCCCTGCTGAGCCAGCACACAGGACGTGCATAGTATATGGCTTTAAAATATTGCAGAATGAAGCTTACACATTAGTATGATAACCAGTTCGAGAGTGACCATTTCTGTCCATGCATTTGCCACTTTGCTACATAAGTAGAATATAAAATGTCTCTATTAACTGGATTTTACTTAATAAAATTATTTACAAGTGCAGTAATTGAAAGTCTCTTCTTGATTTGTTAACGTATTAGCAACCAAGATAACTCTACTTAATTTCTGGTTGTATACCTCTCACATTTATAATATAATTACCAGAACTAGCTAAGTAAGAAGACATAAGGACTATTCTAAATATACCCCAACGATCATTTCATCTGTATATAATTGACAATGGTTTAGTATTTTAAGACTATTTTCTTGATCATTTTGTTATTGAAGGAATACTGGCCCATATGCCAGGCTTATTCTGCTTCAGACTTATTTTCTGGTTCTTCAGGTTTCTAGGGTTTATTTTGCAACCAATTAATCAAATTTGACACACCATTTATAGAATTTCTTCTATTGCAGAAGGTATAGTTCTTTTGATAAAGTGTGCTGGCTTACACAATACCTCAGCCAACTGGTGGTGTGCAAATGCAACCTTTTTTTGAAAGTCAAATTTCATAAATATGGCTGAAAGGAATTCCACCCATAACCATACCCACTTGCCTAGATAAATGATAAAGAAACACATATGAAGCACAGATACTTAAAGGGAATCTGTCACCTGCATATTACCCCCCAAAAAAATTATTAATCCAGGTGTAATAAATTGCCTTATTTCCATAGTCTTCTTCTTTTTATTGTGTCTTGTATTTTCTTCAAAAAAATGCTTCATCCAATATGCAAATTAGGCTGTAAAGAGCCCAGAGGGGCATTTTTCCAGTTCCAAGGTGCCCAGGAACGCCCCCCTGCTGTGCCCGGCCCGCCTAAATTTGAACGCCTCCAGCATGTAAAATCGCCTCCAGAGGCGAGGCTAAGTGCCCCCCCCCACTACCTCTGCTCTATGCCAGAAACATCTACGATCCTCCTCTGGCCAGCAGACACAGTTCCGGCAATTGCCTGCACCTGCGCGATCGTGGCAACTGAGGACAACAGCCTCAACAGCATCACTGGGCTCGGCGCATGCCCAGTGATGCTGTTGAGGCTGTTGCCCGAGGTTGATACGATCACGCAGGCAATCGCCAGCACTGCACCTGCGCAAGATTTCGGGCTGCCGGCGAGAGGAGGATCGGGGATGTTTCTGGCAGACAGTGGAGGTAGTGGTGGGAGGAGGAGTTTCGGATTACTTAGCCTTAGGCGATTTTACATGCTGGTTCCTAGTTTTCAAATTTAGGCAGGCCGGGCACATCAGGGCACCTTTGAAGAGGAAAAACACCCCTCTGAGCTCCTTACAGCCTAATTTGCATATTGGATAAAGCGTTTTTTTGAAGAAAATACAAGACTCACAATTAAAAGAAGAAGACATATGAAAATAAAGAAATTTATTACACCTGGATTAATGAATTTTTTTTTGGGGTAATATGCAGGTGACAGATTCCCTTTAAATGTGTTGTCCAAAGATGTATTACACTTATAACCACTTATAACCTGGACAGGATCATCGATAAGTGCCTTATTGGTGGCATTCGACCATTGGAACTCTCATTAGTTATAAGAACATAGGTGCTGTCTCCCACTATATGAATGGAGCAACTTGTTAAATACAAGTTATCAAAAAATTAGAAAGACTTCTTGGTGCATAGTTATGCACCAGGTAAAGGCTACTAATGCCCTTAGCTCTAGGGTTCAAAGATAGAGTTGCTTCTCCTGTGGTAAATGTGTAGCCCACCCCAATATTGAAGGAACTGTTTCTAAAAACTCCCTTGGGACCAAAGAAAATAGAATTATTCTGAGAATTGGCAGACATCTAGGAATGAAACTACAGGTATATCAAATTCTACAATGAAACCCAAGATTATACTTTGACTATATCATAGCCAAACTTGTACATGGTTAGACTATGTCAGGGATATTTACAAAATTGTTTTCCAAGTGACATTATACTCTATTAAAGTACCCAATATGTAATGTCTACAGTATAATCTAATATTAATTACTAGCGATGAGCGAACTTTTGGAAAATTTGATTCAGCTGCGTCGCGCAATTTTTCCCAAAAATTTGCGTTGTGATCAATTACTTCGTCATGAAACACATTTTTTTTGTAACTCGCAGGTACAATGACAGGGAGCGGCGATAGCAACACTCCCCATCATTGTAACCCTCAGATGCCGCGCTCATACATGATTGCGGCATCTGATAGCAATAATACAGTTTAAAATTGCTTGAAGATCTTGCACGAAATCTCCCAAGATGGAAGTGGCCGGCCCGTCGTGAGCAGGAGGTAGGTAGGTATGATTTGTTTTGTTTTTTGTTTTACACTATTTCAGATTAAATTGATTTGCTACCAGTAAGGACAAGGAAATTTGGCTTCATGGCGAATCAAATTTATCCTGAAATTTGGATCAAATTCCACTTCGTTGGATTTGATTTGCTCTTCTCTATTAATTACCTTTACTCATGGTTTTATAGGTGCATTTGATTGAGTATAAGGGCTATGCAAAAACAGAGCAAGATTCTTAGCCTAACATTTCAAAAATGCTTGATCTGCCATTTTTCTGATTATGATTGCCATAGCTCCCTACTTGGGAAACTAATGGCCAAACAGGCGATTCAAAATGCTGCTATTTATATGGATACCGTGTGGCAGAATCCACCCATTATATGCACTGTACATACAATGCTGCAGTGAAGCTTGACAAAGAGAATGTATCTCCCTGAAACATTGAATTACATAGCAGTGATGGCTAACCTCTGGTACTCCAGCTGAGGTGAAAATGCAACCCCCAGCATGCTCCATTCATTTCTATGGAGTTCTGGGAACAGCCAAGCAAGTGTATATCTTGAGAGTTGTAGTTTTTGTAGAGGTTAGCCATAACAGACATAGGGTCACTTTGAGAGTGAGCGGCTGTAGTGGTAAATTGACTCTGAAGTAAATGTGGAAATCTACAATGGAAATACATCAATAAAGAAGAGATACATTTTCTGACTAATGACTACTGGATCGTGAGTAACGGAATGAATTCTTTACATTAGCTTATCATTTGAAATTACACTATTTATGTGGACCTTGTGCTTCACTCTCCAGAAACTACATGCCCTATTTATCTAGGTACTGTGTGACAATATCTGGGCAACGGCAATGTATGTACCATAGTAATTAATTTCGTCATACATAATAAATACATAGAAATAATTTAGATTTAATTTTTTTTTTTTTACATTTCAGTTGCAATTCCAGCTAAAGAATCGGATAGTTTATTGCTTAGTAGTAGCAAACATGTAAGTAAACTCTTTGCTTTTCTTCCTAAAGAGATTAAAGAGATAATAGTATTAATAGATCCTCCTTCACTGCAACTAAAGATCTGAGAGGATAAAATATTGCTTATAATATGATAAGCATTTCTCTTAAAAGGTGCTACATACTTTGCTTAAGTAATGTTCAAAGAAATCCAACTAAACATTAAATCCATATTGCTTTTTTTAATATGAAGGAGTCTTAATATTCATAGATCCTTTGTTTACTCCTTGTTTTCAACACCTTCTGGTTCATCAAGCAGTACTTCTAATAATTGCTTAAGGACTCTAAACTTTTGCAAATGTTGGTTCCTTTTTAAAAAGCTTGCTAACCCAGTGAACTCAAAAATACAGGAAGAAAGCACAACTTCTGATGAATTTTTGATTTTCCTTCATGACAAAGGAATGTCTGCAATTCAAAGCAATAGCTTACAGTGATAATATAAAAAAGAATACGGAGGTTCTGGTTTCAATAACTACTCGCTTTTAATGTGCAAAAGAACATTTGTCTGTGGCTTTTTTGATTAGATGACTGGAGTTTTCTTGATCTAAAGACTGTAAGGAAGCTTATTCCTTCAATTTGAATATGCTGTTGTATCTATTTGCAGCACTGTGCTACTAAAAGGCAGTAATGCCTAAAGGCAGCACCTGTATCTGCAGGTCAATGCCATTCTCCTTCAGATAGCTGCTGTGCCACTGCTGGTTGTTACTTTATTAGATATAATTAGGTAGGCTGTCACTTCTGTAGGTGACAGGAGGAACATATTAAGGAGAATGCATGTGTCTTCAGTTTTCTCGGACACATCTTACAAAAAAGTAAAGTTATTGCTGAAGGCAAAACCACATTGTGGAACAGACATTACCTTTACTTTATTATTTCTAATGCAACCGTGCTTTCGAAACCTGACACCATTTCTAAAGAATAAAAAATAGAAGCAAAGCATTATTGGATACAGCTATTCTTTTTTTTTTTTTTTACAATAGAAGCACAAACTAAACATTTTTGGCAAGGTGTTCTACATTTATAACTCTTTGACTGATTATTTTGAATTAACAATGAGATGGACTTTTAAGTGACAACAGGCAGGTAAAACATTTAAAATTGAACAGAAGCCCTGGAATAAATTTAATTAAACAAGATTTATATAATTCTCCATTGCTTATGGAGTTAACATTCATGTTTACTGTAAATCATTTTTACTGATAAGTATTATCCTGTACAAACTACACAAGGGCATCGTGGAGGAGTATGCATACTACTTTCTCTATAGTGTTCATTTCAGATCACTCACCCTGTACTTTCACTCATATGCCCCTCTTTTGAGGTCCACTCAATCATACTCTTTTGCCCATTCCCACTTTGAGTTGCTGTTATCGATCACCCCCCACCCCCACCCCAGCCTCACCCCACCAGTTCCTGGATCGCTTTGCTGGTTGCTTATTTATGGGTGCTTTTTGATGATCCAATCTCCTCATCAGCCTCTCATTTCATTTCTATAATCTCTTTCCTAGGCCTCTCACAACTTACTTCCTATGCCACACACATAGATGGCAATACACTCGATCTTGTCTTCTTCCGCCACTGCTCGTTTCCTCTTCTCAACTGACCGCCTACACTAAGTCTATTCTCTCACACCTCCTGCAGTCCCTCTCCCTGGCTGTCATTAGTCACGTAACTGAAACATTTACCCTCTCTTGCTCTACTGGCATATTTTCATCCTCTTTCAAATATTCTGTTATAACTGTACTATTTGAAATACAACTATTGACCCGAGCTTTGCTGCTAACTACCGATCTGTCTCTAATCTCCCTTTCATCACTAAAGTCCTGGAACATCTGATCTACTCTTGCCTAATAAGTTACCTCTCTGTTAACTCTCTTATTTACCCCTTAGAATCTGGCTTTCGCAGAAATCTCCCAAATTGTCTGTTTTCTTGACTATGAAAAGCAATGGCAACTACTCTCAACTGATTCTTCTGGATTTCTCTGTAGCATTTGACACTGTTGACCACAAAATCCTCCTTAGTATTCTCCACTCTATTGATCTCAAGAACACTGCTCTCATTTGGTTCTACTTCTTCTCATACTCTTGCTTTTGGGTTACTCAGGCTTCAGTCCTAGATCCTCTCCTTTTTCTTCTCTACACAGCCTTTATTAGACAAATCAGCAGATTTGTTTTCCAGTTCCAGCTTTGTGCTGATAGTACCCAACTATATACCCTTCATAATTCAAACCTCTTACTCCCATCTTCAAGACTTTTCTCGAGCTGCCAAGCTCTCTGGGATTCCCTGTCCCAGACAATCAAGTTAATTCTCAACTTTCTTAGCTTTAAATGTGCCTTACAACCACATCTTTTTAGGCAGGCTTATCATATTCCCTAAACAGACACCCCTCTGTTTACCTCTCCCTTGCCCCTCATTCATCAGAACTTAACATCATCTAGCAATAATTCCCACACTCAATTCACTAGCTCATGCAACTCCTCCATTACTTCACAGATTCTAAGCTCTTGAGAGCAGGTCCCTTACTCTTAGGCCCCTTTCACACGGGCGAGTTTTTCGCGCGGGTGCAATGCGTGAGGAGGACGCATTGCACCCGCACTGAATCCTGACCCATTCAGTTCTATGGGGCTGTGCACATGAGCGGTGATTTTCACGCATCACTTTTGCGTTGCGTGAAAATCGCAGCATGTTCTATATTCTGCGATTTTCACGCAACGCAGGCCCCATAGAAGTGAATGGGGATGCGGGAAAATCGCAAGCATCCGCAATCATGTGCGGATGCGTTGAGATTTTCCCGCATGGTTGCTAGGATATGATCGGGATGGGGACCCGATCGTTATTATTTTCCTTTATAACATAGTTATAAGGGAAAATAATCGCATTCTAATTACAGAATGCAATGTTCCCCGGGCTTTAAAGGGTTAAAAATAATAAAGAGTTAACTTACCTTCTCCCATTGTACGCGCAGAGCCCCAGAACCTCTTCTCTCTTGATAGTTTGGATGCTTGAGGACCTGTGGTGACGTCACAGGGTCACATGGTCCAATCAAAGAAGCATTTGAGTGGACCATGTGACCCATGTGATCCTGTGACATCACGGCAGGTCCTTCATCCAACATTTCACATTGAAATCCATCAGACAACTCATTTGTTGGCTCATTCTCCAGTCAATCTCTCTCCTCTCCCGAATGATCTTCGAAACTGAATTCTGATCAAAACTCATGTAACTCATAAAAGCATCATTCAGGAGAGGAGAAATAGGGATATGAGGTTTGGCTGCTGAAAACAGCGTATAAAATAGTTGGCTTGTAACCAAGGGTTAATTGATTTGAAAAGTAATTTGAAATTCTTCATAAACCAATAATAATCTTACTCAAATTGTCCTCACTAAATTTATTTGCATAAAAGCTGTAACTGTATTCTCAGAATCTTCATAACATGCATTAGAACTCCTTAAAGTTTCCTGAAATATCGATTTTAAACTAAAGCATTTTGAAAGAATTTATGCTATCATTTGCTGTGGCTAATTTTATGTTATCCTAAATACTTAGCAAGTAATATTCAGGAGATTCTGAACATGTAAAAAAAAAATATGACAATGCTTAAGGGAGAATCATTTGTGTTTTCCTAATTGAATTGTAGTAACGCGGTTTATTGTTTATAAAGCTAGCCTAGAGTGTTTGTTGTTGTTGAAATATTGTACCCGGGGGAGTGCTACAGATGTCATCACTTTATTAGAGTAGATGGCTTAAAAATATTAGACTGTCTAATATTAGCATATCTAAGTCATAACTAAAAATGTTTTACCATACCGTCCCATCCTTCTCTGAAAAATTACTCAATATAATTTTAACTGCTTTAACCACAGCAACAATTAAAATATTGCATATTTAAAATGTTATATTTCAATTTATTAAAATTCCAATGCAGTAACTTGGCTGCATTGCATTGTATACTTACTGCCTTCGTGTTCTTCAAGGTAGAACATAAGAAGACACTGGCCCACATTTACCACAGTGAGTGCACCTAGATTTTGGTACATCTAGATTTAGAAAAATTATATGTATGTAGTCCAACAAGGGATTAGACTTAAAAGAAAAGGGACATTGTCTAATATCATGATTTTGCTCCAAAATTGTGCCACATTTATGGAGTAAAATTCTTTCTCAAACTAGACTAAGCAGTAGTTGGTATAAAGAGAAGTGTCTAGCCATGAACCAAATTTATCATCCATATTAAGCAACTGTCATATGTCCATATTGCCAATGCAGGTTTTAAAACAATGAAAAAAGGAGGGCGTGTTTTGCAGAGCATGTGACCGGACACTTATTTAGTGAGCTCCTGCTATATATTGGCAGTTTATCCTGCTAATTCTGTGATCGATCTACAAAAAGTGACCTGTGTGCTATTGGAAGGTCTGCTGGACTCAGCTGAATACTTTTGGAGTGTTGGTCAGCTACTATGACTAAGAGAAAAGAGCACAAAGGGGCTGAGGGAGATATCCAAGATGGCACTGGAGTGGCAACTTCAGGACTTGGCTGCCACTTCTCAGAAGTACAGAGAGAGGCGGCTGCGAAACTTGAAAAATATGCGCACTCTCACTCCACTGACAGGAGAAACAATGTGATGGCCAGTGTTGAGCGTGAATATTCAAATAGCGAATATTAATAGCTAATATTGCATGTTTACAATTTGCGAATATCACGAATATAGTGTTGATTCGTCATTTTTTTTTACCAGCTGAACAAATGATTCCTTCCTGTTTCTTGCTTGTTAGGCATGGACAATCAGTCATTGGCTTACTACCAACTTAAGCAGGGAGGAATCATGATTTTAAACTGGTCAAAAAAATATATATATATATATATATATATATATATATATATATATCGGATATAGCAGTCGAATATATTCGGTTTTAGAATAATCTTTTTCTTTTTTTTTTTTTACTAAATCAGTTCAGTATTTCCCTTTAGCATACTCCTCCCGACAAGAGTCCCGTTACCATGGAAACGCCTGTTGGTTAAGACATACCATCGGATCTGAGTTTTCGAGTTAACTCCGATCCGATGGAATATTCTAACCACCAGGCATTCCCTTGTGATGGGGACGCTTGTCGGGAGGAGTATGCCAAAGCTAAAATACAGTATATTTTAAACTAAAGCATTTTGAAAGAATTTATGCTATCATTTGCTGTGGCTAATTTTATGTTATCCTAAATACTTAGCAAGTAATATTCAGGAGATTCTGAACATGTAAAAAAAAAATATGACAATGCTTAAGGGAGAATCATTTGTGTTTTCCTAATTGAATTGTAGTAACGCGGTTTATTGTTTATAAAGCTAGCCTAGAGTGTTTGTTGTTGTTGAAATATTGTACCCGGGGGAGTGCTACAGATGTCATCACTTTATTAGAGTAGATGGCTTAAAAATATTAGACTGTCTAATATTAGCATATCTAAGTCATAACTAAAAATGTTTTACCATACCGTCCCATCCTTCTCTGAAAAATTACTCAATATAATTTTAACTGCTTTAACCACAGCAACAATTAAAATATTGCATATTTAAAATGTTATATTTCAATTTATTAAAATTCCAATGCAGTAACTTGGCTGCATTGCATTGTATACTTACTGCCTTCGTGTTCTTCAAGGTAGAACATAAGAAGACACTGGCCCACATTTACCACAGTGAGTGCACCTAGATTTTGGTACATCTAGATTTAGAAAAATTATATGTATGTAGTCCAACAAGGGATTAGACTTAAAAGAAAAGGGACATTGTCTAATATCATGATTTTGCTCCAAAATTGTGCCACATTTATGGAGTAAAATTCTTTCTCAAACTAGACTAAGCAGTAGTTGGTATAAAGAGAAGTGTCTAGCCATGAACCAAATTTATCATTCATATTAAGCAACTGTCATACAGTCATGTGAAAAAATTAGGACACCCTTTGAAAGCATGTGGTTTTTTGTAACATTTTTAATAAATGGTTATTTCATCTCCGTTTCAACAATACAGAGAGATTAAAGTAATCCAACTAAACAAAGAAAACTGAAGAAAAGTCTTTTCAAGATCTTCTGTAAATGTCATTCTACAAAAATGCCTATTCTAACTGAGGAAAAAGATAGGACACCCTCACATGTATTCCCTCTTAAATTGGCTCAGATCTCACACAGGTATATCACACCAGGTGCACATAATTAGTAGATCGTTACTCTGCATGTTGAATGAGGCTTGCCCTATTTAAACCTCAGACATTTAGTTTGGTGTGCTCCTGACTGTTGAAGTGAGAGTGAGCACCATGGTGAGAGCAAAAGAGCTGTCAGAGGACTTCAGAAAAAGATTGTAGCAGCCTATGAGTCTGGGAAGGGATTTAAAAGATCTCCAAAGATTTTGAAATCAGCCATTCCACTGTCCGGAAGATAGTCTACAAGTGGAGGGCTTTCAAAACAACTGCCAACATGCCCAGGACTGGTCGCCCCAGCAAGTTCACCCCAAGAGCAGACCGCAAGATGCTAAAAGAGGTCTCCAAAAACCCTAAAGTGTCATCTCGAGAACTACAGCAGGCTCTGGCTACTGTTGATGTAGAAGTACATGCCTCTACAATCAGAAAGAGACTGTACAAGTTTAACTTGCATGGGAGGTGTGCAAGGAGGAAACCTTTGCTTTCCAAGAGAAACATCGAGGCCAGACTGACATTTGCCAGAGATAAAGTTGACAAAGACCAGGACTTCTGGAATAATGTTCTTTGGACAGATGAGTCCAAAATTGAATTATTTGGACACAACAGCAGAGGACATGTTTGGCGTAAACCAAACACAGCATTCCAAGAAAAGAACCTCATACCAACTGTGAAGCATGGAGGTGGAAGTGTCATGGTTTGGGGCTGCTTTGCTGCAGCAGGACCTGGTCAGCTCACCATCATAGAATCCACGATGAATTCTACTGTGTATCAGAAGGTGCTTGAAGAACATGTGAGACCATCAGTTAGAAAATTAAAGCTGAAGCGGAACTGGACCATGCAACATGACAATGACCCAAAACATACTAGTAAATCAACCAAAGATTGGCTGAAAAAGAAGAAATGGAGAGTCCTGGAATGGCCAAGTCAAAGTCCAGATTTGAATCCCATTGAGATGCTGTGGGGTGACTTGAAAAGGGCTGTACGTGCAAGAAACCCCTCAAACATCTCACAGCTGAAAAAGTTCTGCATTGAGGAGTGGGGTAAAATTTCCTCAGACCGATGTCGAAGACTGGTAGATGGCTACAAGAACCGTCTCACTGCAGTTATTTCAGCCAAAGGAGGTAACACTCGCTATTAGGGGCAAGGGTGTCCTATCTTTTTCCTCAGTTAGAATAGGCATTTTTGTAGAATGACATTTACAGAAGATCTTGAAAAGACTTTTCTTCAGTTTTCTTTGTTTAGTCGGATTACTTTAATCTCTCTGTATTGTTGAAACGGAGATGAAATAACCATTTATTAAAAATGTTACAAAAAACCACATGCTTTCAAAGGGTGTCCTAATTTTTTCACATGACTGTATGTCCATATTGCCAATGCAGGTTTTAAAAAAATGAAAAAAGGAGGGCGTGTTTTGCAGAGCATGTGACCGGACACTTATTTAGTGAGCTCCTGCTATATATTGGCAGTTTATCCTGCTAATTCTGTGATCGATCTACAAAAAGTGACCTGTGTGCTATTGGAAGGTCTGCTGGACTCAGCTGAATACTTTTGGAGTGTTGGTCAGCTACTATGACTAAGAGAAAAGAGCACAAAGGGGCTGAGGGAGATATCCAAGATGGCACTGGAGTGGCAACTTCAGGACTTGGCTGCCACTTCTCAGAAGTACAGAGAGAGGCGGCTGCGAAACTTGAAAAATATGCGCACTCTCACTCCACTGACAGGAGAAACAATGTGATGGCCAGTGTTGAGCGTGAATATTCAAATAGCGAATATTAATAGCTAATATTGCATGTTTACAATTTGCGAATATCACGAATATAGTGTTATTCGTCATTTTTTTTTTTACCAGCTGAACAAATGATTCCTTCCTGTTTCTTGCTTGTTAGGCATGGACAATCAGTCATTGGCTTACTACCAACTTAAGCAGGGAGGAATCATGATTTTAAACTGGTCAAAAATATATATATATATATATATATATATATATATATATATATATATCGGATATAGCAGTCGAATATATTCGGTTTTAGAATAATCTTTTTCTTTTTTTTTTTTTTAACCAAATCAGTACAGTATTTCGCTTTGGCATACTTCTTCCCGACCCCGTTACCATGGAAATGCCTGTTAGTTAAAATATACCATCGGATCTGAGTTTTCGAGTTAACTCCGATCCGATGGAATATTCTAACCACCAGGCATTCCCTATGGTGATGGGGACGCTTGTCGGGGAGGAGTGTGCCGAAGCAAAAATACAGTATGAAAAGAAACCGAATATTCTAAAACGAATAATAAATCAAATATATTTGTTTTTAGAATAATCTTTTTTAACATGTAAAGTAAAGTCATGATTCCTCCCTGCTTCTTGCTTGTGGGCCAATTAGTCATTGGACCACAAGCAATAAGGTGCAGTGCGGAATCACATGGGCTACATTAGAATAAAAATTCCAGATATATCACGAATATATATTTTTAGAATATTCGTCATATATCATGAATTCGCAGTTTATTATTCGAATCGTAATCGTGATTTGAACCCAATTTTCGATTTGGAAACTCGGGAAGGAAATTATCGCATACAGCACGCTATTATGGATTATGTAAGCATTACAATCTTTTGTGGTTTCGGTTTCGCATTCGCATCCACTTGTAAGTCAGCCCGATAATTTTCTTCCTATCCGGAAAAATGTGTATGAACAGCCTTTAAACCAGAAAAGATCAAAATCTTTCTAACTGTAAGTAATATTGCATTAACTGTTATATTTTATGAACGAAAGAACAACTTTGTAGTGTTTAAAATTATTAGTGTATGCAATTATTATTAATATCTATACAATCCCCCCTCTCCAATATGATAGAGTATATATACTATTTGAATATTCGCACTCAACATAACATTATCCCTGGACCCTTATATCAGCTACCGGTACAAGGTGTACTGATCCTGCGTAGGTCACACTACAAGAAAAGCTCTAATGGTCCATTCAAACGTCCGTGGTGTGTGGCGGATCCACAAATTTCAGATCCGCAACACACCCTGCAGGCACCCCCATAGAACTGCTTAGTCTACACCCCCACCAGGAGAGTAAATATGTGCACACATTACTGTAATTCTGTATACACAACATATTCACAAACATCACACAATAACCCCCCCCCCCCTCATCTCCGGAGCTGCAATGCTCTTGTTTAAGGAACTCAAACAATAGCATCCCTTAGTTAACATGGCTGCCTGTTTAGCTGAGCAGCATTTGCACCAAAGTTCCCTAACGTTTATGCCTAGGGGCGGAGTATCTGTTGGTCCATAATAGACTGTCCCTCTGTGTCAAGTCACGTCCCACTGCGGTGTACTCTCTAATGGCCAGCCATAAAGTGGTTAAAAGTGGCAACAATGAGTGGACTACAGTAATAGAAACAAAAAAAAAAAATCGCAACTTAACGGTCCATTGACACGACCGTATTAATGTATCCGCAACTGTTCCGCAATTTTGCGTAATCGCTGCGGACCCATTCATTTCAATAGGGCCACAAAAGATGCAGACAGCAGACTGTGTGATGTCCGCATCCTTGGTTAAGTTCTGCGGCTCCATGTAGAAGAAAGAACATGTCCTTTACTTGTCCACAATGGCGGACAAGTATGGGCTTGTTCTCTTATGGCAAATTGCGGAATGCACATGGCCGGTATTCTTGTTTTGCGGATCTGCAAATTGCGTATCCGCAATGCAATACGACCCCTGAATGGGCCCTAACTCAAAAAATTACCTAAAAACGATTAACTAACCAAATAAATAACATTGTACTCTATCTGAACTATCACTAAGCAAACCAATATATAATTAACTTAAAGATCTATAGCTACTGAATTTGGATGTGTGTTTAAACACATACTCCACACAATGCACTAATTTTCTTGTAACCCGACCTGACAAAAAATTTTTTTCAGTACTGAACAAGTGCATCCAGCATATGCCACGTATGAAGGAGGATCACAGGAATGCCATGTCAGAAATTAAAAATTTGCATCATCGCCATGATAAAAAGGTCCGTGATATGGACCGAGCGCACCAGATTGCCCTAAAAAAAATGGATGAGCTATTTTCAGAGCTAAAAAAGTTGCCATAGAGGCCTGTTTTATTATTCACTTCCTTTCATTTTTTATAATGTTATGTTCCTGTGTCATTTTCTATGTTAGTTTTAAGGACCCTTTAGTCCATGGTCAAACTCATCTTGAGCAGGACAGACAGCAGAAAGGACAGCAGTAGGTACATAGTAACACTGTAGTATAAGGCCCACACATCCCATGGTGCTGGCGACGCTTGTCGGGAAGAATATGCAAATATTATTGAAGCAAATTTACCTTGCATATTCAAGAAACATCTATAAACCAATTATATTGCACTGGCGAATATATATATATATATATTTTTAGAATATGCTTCATTTTTTCAATCTGAACAGTGAACACATGATTCCTCCCTGCATAAAATGCTTGTGGGTCAATGACACATTGACACATACTTTTGATCAAAAATTTGCGCTAAGTGCTTCCTTCGTTCCATTTTTTTGGAATGAGCCCCTTTTCCTATTTTTTGCTATCAGTTTATGATGTATTGTGCAGCCATTTTGTAACCAACCTTGTTTGCCTAATGGCTATGCACTTGTGAGTGTAGATGCATATCTGCTTAGTTGTCTTATAGTATATTTGTGAATATGTTATGTGTACCGAATTACAGTGGTTTATGCATATATTTACCCTCCCGGTTGGGGGTGTAGACGACCTCTTCCGGATCCAGGGGATGAAACTTGGTGGCTGGGAAGGTCTGGCCTTCTCTGCCTCGACCTCCACGGGATTGTTGACTTGTGGGGGGAGGGTGGCCTCATCAGTAGCCGAGATTCCCGGCTCCGCCGTCTCCACCACCACCATTTTGCCCACTTCAGGTGAGGGATGGGCCTCACTCAATTCTGAGGATCCAGCCTGCTCCTCACTGTCCTCCTTCTCTGTTGACATCTGAATATCCTCCATTGTTTTTGGACGGCGACGGACAGAGGGAATGGTTTTACCTATAATAATCACACAATATTAATAATTTAGACAAACAACTCAGAAATCCTAAACAAGGTAAAGATCCATAAATTTCGAGATGGAGGGATCTGCATGGGATTAAGATTAGTCCAATGGTTGATTAGCCTCATATTTAAGCTAAAAAACATGCCAATACGAGTGTTACAGATGGGTAAAACTGGCCTAAGTTGCAAGGTAGGATGAGGTAACAAGGGAATTTGTAAGGTAGTTGTCCTATTGTGTTAATGAGCCAGAATTGGGGATTTCACTGATGTGGGTGCATGCAGCATGTGTCCGGCCATCAGTGACGGACGTATCCCTGCCGCAGATCAGGCGGGCGCAGCTCCTGCACCTGCATGATCATAGTGCTGTAAAGGTATGGCGCTGAGCCTTAAATCACGTTCAGTTGGGACAGACATATACTGTGCAGGTCATTGAGGGGTTAAAGGGATGAAATACAGATGTAGTACAGTTAACACACATGCTTTATGAGATGTGTTATATAAACTAACGGTGTTAGGCTATTTTTTTTCAATGGATTTGGTTTCAAGATAACGCAATGTGTTAAGAAATTTGAGTTCACACTACGTGTGTTAACCCGGCTACATCTGTACGGATTAGCAGCAACACTGTATATATACATTACAGAGAGTTGTAGCGAGAGATACAAATGTCATGTATGCATTAGCAATAAGCATTGTACCTGGGCATAGTCTTGTGCTCTGTTCTTTGATGTTATCTAGTTTGTACCTTTTCAAGTCGCACTATTTTTTTGGGATGGCCGGCTTTAAGTGGCTTCTTCCAAATTTGGCAGCCATCTTTTCGATTAGATTAGTTATGCATGTTTCCGGGTCAGGTGGTAGCCTTTTTCCAACATTCTCTGCAGGATAAAGATGCAATCATATAATTACAATTTTTTAAAATACCCGTTGTCAACAAATGTCCTCAACAAACTAGCAGAAAGTAGTTACGTCTTGGAAGGGGAAATATTAGATTTAATGTTACCATTATAAGATCGGATTGTATTGCAATAGTATGTGTGTGGGGTCTGAGCAATCGGATATTGGCCAGCTGAACAGATATGTACCTGTTTAGTGAAGTGACGGTACGGTATGGGGTGTACCCTGGATAACTCTAAATAAACCATCAAATGATGGCGGTCAGACAAAGAAAACTTATATACATAAAATATAGATTATGTGTCTGGTATATAGTGTGTGGTACATACTGTGTTCTGATACCGATACCAGTATTGGTATCGGGACCAATACCAAACATTTGCATGAGTACTTGTACTAGCGAAAATATCACGATACCACTGATGATACCTGCGGCCGTCACGGTAGGCCACAGGTGCTTCCTCTAATACTCCGGTCCCGCTCATATACCACATTCATGTGATGTTTAAATCTCTGTAAAAGTATCCGCAACCCGGCGGTAGTTGGAACTATACTTACCGACTATTGTAGTGCACGCAGAATCCACTGGCAGCTTAATCTCTACCTCCGTCATAAGATGCTATATATGTGTCCTCCACAGGTCCCCCAGAAGTGTCATCCACAGGTCCCCCATAGGTGTCATCCACAGGTCCCCCATACGTGTCCTCCACAGGTCCCCCATACGTGTCCTCCACAGGTCCCCCATACGTGTCCTCCACAGGTCCCCCATACGTGTCCTCCACAGGTCCCCCATAAGTGTCCTCCACAGGTCCCCCATAAGTGTCCTCCACAGGTCCCCATAAGTGTCCTCCACAGGTCCCCCATAAGTGTCCTCCACAGGTCCCCATAAGTGTCCTCCACAGGTCCCCCATAAGTGTCCTCCACAGGTCCCCCATAAGTGTCCTCCACAGGTCCCCCATAAGTGTCCTCCACAGGTCCCCCATAAGTGTCCTCCACAGGTCCCCATAAGTGTCCTCCACAGGTCCCCATAAGTGTCCTCCACAGGTCCCCCATAAGTGTCCTCCACAGGTCCCCATAAGTGTCCTCCACAGGTCCCCATAAGTGTCCTCCACAGGTCCCCCATAAGTGTCCTCCACAGGTCCCCATAAGTGTCCTCCACAGGTCCCCCATAAGTGTCCTCCACAGGTCCCCCATAAGTGTCCTCCACAGGTCCCCCATAAGTGTCCTCCACAGGTCCCCCATAAGTGTCCTCCACAGGTCCCCCATAGGTATCCTCCACAGGTCCCCCATAAGTGTCCTCCACAGATCCCCCATAAGTGTCCTCCACAGATCCCCCATAAGTGTCCTCCACAGATCAGTGTCATCCAAAGGTCTCCCAAATATTTTACAACAATCGATCTACAGATAAACAATTTATAGGTAGATCGAGTGTTGCAAAATATTGTTCTGGCATGCATGCAATATGTATTAAATTACACTGCTGTTATAAAATATAACTTACCGTGATCAAAAATTCAGCTTCATCTTCTTTAAAGAACGTTGGCACCATTTTCGTGTTCCGAAAATTTCCAGTCAAGTTACTCGATAAAGCGAAAACTGGATGTGACAGGAAGGATGATGTCATACTATCGCGCAATTGCGTTATCATTAAGTTTGTGTAATGTAATAATCGGGAATTCGAATATAAAGATTGCTTTCATTGTGTTTCTTGCTTGGGCAAGAAAGAAATCGAATTAAACTTAAAAGTTAAAACGGGTTAAGCTGGGTGAAAATCTTTATATTCGAATTCCCGATTATTACATTAAGGGAACGTAATAGCGTCACGATCATGTGACCGTCACTGTTCGGCATGCGATAATTTCTTAAGGAAGATAGTGCTATATTCGATATTCGTTAGCTTCGTTATTCTAGCAATCCGACCATTAGGAACCAGCTATGTTGAATTCGCAATGTGAATTATATAATAACGAAATATTCGCATAGCGCAACCAACATAGAACTGGTTTACTATGGTTGGCTTGCTCGAATTAACGAAGATATATAATTAGCGCTATATTCGTTATCTCCATATTCGTCAATAACGAAGATTTGTTATTGATGAATACAAAGATAATGAATATAGCGCTACATTTTCTATCTTTGTTAATTCTACCAATCCAATAGTAAATTGCCTATAGACAGCTCTAAATCGGATTCTCAACTCGATAATATTACTTTTTTTTTTTAAATAAATAGAATAATATTAATAATCAATCTATTTATTGAAAAAAAAATAGGCAAAGTAATATTATTGCATTTTGAATCCAACTAAGAGCTGTCTATAGGCAACTTTACTATTATTTGGCTTTGAAAAATTTACGAATATATTAAATATAGCGCTATATTCGTAAATTCTACATAGCCAACCAATATAAAATTTGTCTTGTGCCCCATTCAGTTTTAAAAAATCGCAAAGCGCGAATAATTTTTCACACATTATTCACGATAAAGGGAATAATTACGAATATTTGATTTTGACGAATATTCAATCGAATGTTCGCGAAATATCGCAAAATCGAATATGGCACCTCCCGCTCATCGCTAGTGAGGGCAAAGAGACAACTATCTGTTATTGCTGAAATCTGCAGTACTTCTGAGGGTGGAAGTGTGGACACAGAACAAGAGTATGTTTCAGCTTCTAATAGATTCTCCCCGCTCCGAGATGTCCGTGCCCAGTCTTATATGGAAATGCAGGATTCAGACACTGAGGACCCTAGCTTAAAAGATGTCCTAAAAGCTGTCACTGGGTACAGTGAGTCCCTTTCCATGCTGAATGTGAAAGTTGGGTCTATTAAGGAGGATATTACTATTATGCACCATGATCTCAAGAAGCTGGCAGAATGCATCACGGCACTAGAGAACAGAATGGGTGACATGGAGTGCAGGATCAGGCTAGTAAAATAAATGCTCTGGTGGCCAAGCCAGATGACTTAGAAAACAAAATGCACCGCAACAATGTGTGTATGGTGGGTGTCCCTGAAAAAGTGGAGGGTGCTAATACAATGGAATATTCTGAGAACTGCCTCCTTGATTAGTTTGAAGGATTTTCTTATGCCCCTGTTTGCTGTGGAAAGAGCACAAAGGTTACCCATGCATCCATTACCTCCTGGCCGTCCGCCAAGACCCGTGCTGGTTCTCATTTTACATTATCAAGATCATGATGTCATCCTAAAATAAGACAAGATATCCTAGACTTATCGATCGATGGTCATAAGATTTCCTTGTTTCCGGATTACTCACTAGACATACACACAAAAACTGAGGGCCAAGTTTCTGGATATTAAAAAGAGGTTGCACAACCTGCATTTCCTCTACTCCATGTTGTATTTAGCAAAGTTAAGACAAGTGGCTGTGGGCAACACTTATTTCTTTGAAAATCCTACTTATGCCCTGAGATGGCTGGATCATCATGAGAGGCAGCTAAGAGCAGCAGCAGGTTCAGTGGATTGAGTGGACATACTGTACTCATTCTGGCATTGGTGGGGACCCGATGGGTGACAAGGCAACCCGATGCCATGCACAAGCTGCCCAATGCCTTGCACAGCACACCTGCCTTCTTCGGGGGCCGAGGAGAATCAGCCCCAGGCTGGGTCTCCAAGGCAACCTGTTAGTATATTACTTAGTATAATACACTAACAAGCAATGCATTACAACACAGATGTATTGCAATTCATTGCAGAGGGGATAAGACCCTCTAAAGTTAAAGTCCCAGAGTGGGACAGAAAGAAAGTTTAAAAAAAGCAAAAAAAATGTTTTTAATAAAAAAAAAGTTTCAAGTAAAATAAGAAAAAAACACCCCTTTCCCTGATTTTAATAAAAAATAGAAAAAAACTAAAAAAACACACATATTAGATATCACCGCATCTGTAAAGACCAGCTCTATAAATATTATACATGATCGACCACATCCTATAAACACCATAAAAAAACTGTCAAAAAAGCCATTTTTGTCACCTTACATCACAAAAAGTCCAACACCAAGTAATCAAAAAGATGTATGTCCCACAAAATGGTACCAATAAAACCATCACCTCATCCCGCAAAAAATAAGCCCCTACATAATAAAATTCCACAAAAAATAAAAAAATATATAGCTATCGGAACATGGAAACATTAAAACATAATTTTTTTGTTTCAAAAATGCTATTATTGTGTTAAAGTGAAATAAATAAAACGAGTATACATATTATGTATCTCTGCGTCCGTAACAACCAGCTCGATAAAAATATCACATGACCTAACCCCTTAACTGAAGACCGTGAAAAAAAAACAGTGCCGAAAAAAGCCATTTTTTGTCACCTTACGTCACAAAAATTGCAACACTAAGCAATCAAAAAGGTGTATACCTCCAAAATAGTAATAAACAAACTGTCACCTCATTCTGCAAAAAATTAGACCCTACCTAAGACAATCGGTCAAAAAATAAAAAAAACTCTCAGACTATGGAGGCACTGAAACATATTTTTAATGTTTCAAAAATGCTATTATTGTGTAAAAAATAAATAAATAAGAAAAAGTATACATATTAGGTATTGCCACATCCGTAACAATCTGCTCTATAAAAATATCACATGACCTAACCCAGGTGAATTCTGAAAAAAATAAAAAATAAAAACTGCCAAAAAAAAAAAATTGTCTCACCTTGCCCCATAAAGTGTAATAATGAATGATCAAAAATTCATATGTACCCAAAAATGGTACCAATAGAAACGTCAACTCGTCCTGCAAAAAATCAAGCCCCTGCACAAGACGATCGGCAGAAAAATATAAAAAATATGTCGTTCAGAAATTGGGTACACAAAAACATTTTTCTTTTAAAAATTTTTATTATGTAAAACTGAAACAAACAAACAAGAAAGTAGACATATTTGATATCATCACGTCCGTAACAACCAGCTCTATAAAAATTGCACATGATCTAACCTGTCACATGAACACTGTAAAAAACAAGTCCAGTCCAGCAAAATCTGCCTTCCAAAAACCATACGGCGCTCCTTTTCTTCTGCACCCTGCCGTGTGCCCTTACATCAGTTTATGAGTCGACCACATATGGGATGTTTATGTATACCACAGAATCAGGGTAATAAATATTGAGTTTTGTTTGGCTGTTAACCCTTGATGTGTTTAAACAAACAAAAAATATTAAAATGGAAAATCTGCCTAAAAAAATGAAATTTAGAAATGTAATCTCCATTTTCCTTTAATTCTTGTGGAATACCTAAAGGGTTAACAAAGTTTGTAAACACAGTTTTGAATAACTTCAGGAGTGTAGTTTATACAATGGGGTCACTTATGGGGGGCTTTTACTATGTAAGCGCACAAGGTGACTTCAGAACTGAACTGGTCCTTAAAATGTGGATTTTGGAAATTTTCTTAAAAATTTTAAGAATTGCTTTTAAAATTCTAAGCCTTCTAACGTTCCAAAAAAATAAAATGACATTTACAAAATGATGCCAACATAAAGTAGACATATGGGGAATGTTAAGTAATAAATATTTTATGAGGTATTACTTTGTTTTAAAAGCAGAGAAATGAAAATGTAAAAAATTGCTAATCTTTCTAAATTTTTGATAAATTTAGGATTTTTTCATAAATAAAGGTGAAATATATTGACTCAAATTTATGACTATCATGACGTACAATGTGTCACGAGAAAACAGTCTCAGAATGGCTTGGATAAGCAAAAGTGTTCCAAAGTTATTACCAAATAAAGTGACACATGTCAGATTTGTAAAAAAAAGGCCTAGGCAGGAGGGCGAAAACTGGCCCGGGGTAAAAGGGGTTAAACAGTGTCTGTATATGTCAAACTGTGTGTTTGTGCATGTAAAACAATATCTGTATATGAAAAAGTGTGTGTTTGCATATATAAGTACAGTGTGCATTGAAAAGCCTGCCTGTATGTGTAGAAGTAGAGGTGTAGCAGGTGTTAACTGAATGTTCACTGTGATAAGCAAATGTTCTACCAAGGCCACGACACACTATTTGCTTTAGGCTACTTTCACACTTGTGTTGTTGTTTTCTGGTATTGAGATCCAGCAGAGGATCTCAATACCAGAAAAAGGTTTCTGTTTCGTCGTCATGCATTCTGAATGGAAAGAGATCTGATCAGGATGCATCAGGATGTCATACATTCCGACAGCATTCCGTTTTGTGACTTAACACAAAACCACTACAAACTGCGGTTTTGTGTCCGGTCATAAAAACGGAAAAAATAAAAAAAAACAGATCCAGCACTGAAAACAATGTAAGTCAATGGTGACGGATCTGTTTTTTATGGAGCCTAAAAAATCGGATCCATTTTTTCCTGTTTTGATTTCACACGACCTAATGGCCGTTCTGCGCCAGCTACAGGTCCAAGTGAAGCACTTTCCTCAGGTGCGAGTAGGCGACAGAACCTGCTGCGTTATTTGGTAGGCCCGAATGCCGCTCTACGGATGGTAAGGCCAGAACAAGTACAGGAGATAGTAAATTGGGTGGCTGACAGTGGCTCCAGTTCCTTCACAGTATCTCCCACCCAGTCTTCTGCAGAAAGCTCAGAGTTGGCACCTGCAGTCCATGCCCATCAGTCTTTCACCTCACCCCCTTGCAAAGTAGCCAAGCAGTCTGAGGTCCAAGTCATGCAACAGACTCTTATGCTGTTTGATGACTCTGCTGGCAGGGTTTCCCCAGGCCATCCACATAGCTCTGCCCCAGAAGTGGAAGACATTGAATGCAGTGATGCCCAACCACTTATGGTGCAGGATAAGGACATGGGAATACCACCGCAGCACGTCTCTGATTATGACCAAACACAGGTGCCAACTGCTGCATCTTTCTGCAGTGTGCAGACCGACGAGGAGGGCAGGGGTCAAGAATTAGTGGAAGATAATGTGGAGGATGAGGAGGTCCTAGACCCCAATTGGACTCAAGTTCATGCTAGTGACATGCGCAGTTCTGAGGAAGAGGCGGTGGTCGCACAGAGACAACAGCACAGCAAAAGAGGGAGCAGGGTGCAAAAGCGGAGCGGCCGTCCCCGAGACTGTATGCCTGCTACTGCTCACCGCACCCAAGGACCGAGCACAACAAAGCCAGCTCCAAGGAATTCATTGGCGTGGCAGTTCTTCAGACAATGTTCTGACAACAAGACACGAGTGGTTTGCACATTGTGCCATCAGAGCCTGAAGCGAGGCAGAAATGTTCTAAACCTGAGCACAACCTGCATGACCAGGCATCTACAAAGAATGAACTACAGTGGAGTAAACACCTTAAAAACCAAGAAAGGTCCCAGGCTCCTCCTGCTTCCTCTTCTGCTGCTGTCTCTGTCTCTTCCTCCACCTCTGGAGTCCCAGTGGCACCTGCCACCCAGCAAACAGAGGATGTGCCACCAACACCACCACCTCCATCACCATCACCAAGCATCTTCACCATGTCACACGCAAGCGTTCAGCTGTCCATCTCTAAAACGCTGGAGAGAAAGAGGAAATACCCACCTATCCACCCTCGATCCCTGGCCCTGAATGCCGGCATTTCAAAATTACTGGCCTTTGAAATGCTGTCATTCTGTCTGGTGGAGACAGACTGTTTTAATCACCTGATTGTGGTGGCCGTCCCACAGTACGTCGTTCCCAGCTGCCACTACTTTTCCAGGCGAGCCGTCCCTTCCTTGCACAAACAAGTGAAGGATAAAATCAAGTGTGCACTGCGCAACGCCATCTGTGGCAAGGTCCACATAACCACAGATACAAGCACGGGCAGGGACGCTATATCTCCCTAACTGCACACTGGGTAAATGTAGTGACGGCTGGGCCCGAGGCGGATAGCGGTTTGGCGCACGTCCTTCCACCACCGAGGATCGCAGGGCATTATTCTTTGCCTCCTGTCGCCTCCTAATCTGCTTCCTCCTCCTCCTCTTCTACCACCTCCTCATCCGGTCAGACCTTCACCACCAACTTCAGCACAGCCAGGGGTAAATGTCAGCAGGTGGCTTTAAAACTCATGTGTTTGGGGGACAAACCCCACTCCGCACAGGAGCTGTGGAGGGGCATAGAAGAACAGACCGATTAGTGGTTGTTGCCAGTGAGCCTCAAGCCCGGCCTGGTGGTTTGCGATAATGGGTGAAATCTCATAGCAGCTCTGGGACTAGCCTGGCGCATGTGCTGAATTTGGTGGTTCAGTAATTCCTTAAAAACTACCCAGACATGTCAGAGCTGCTCCAGAAAGTGCAGTCTGTGTGCACTTTCAGCGTTCTCACCCTGCTGCTGCTCGCCTGTCTGTGCTGCAGCATAACTTCAGCCTTCCCGCTTACCGCCTCATATGAGACGTGCCCACTAGCTGGAACTCCACCTTGCATATGCTGGAGAGACTGTGCAAGCCAAAGGCGATAGTAGAGTTTCAGCTGCAGCACGCACGGGTCAGTCGCTCTGTGGAACAGCACCACTTCACCTTCATTGAGTGGGCCTCCTTGCGAGACCTGTGTGCCTTGTTGCAGTGTTTCGAGTACTCAACCTGCATGGCCAGTGGTGATGATGCTGTTCTTAGAGTTAAAATACCACTTCTATGTCTCCTTGAAAAAACACTTAGGGCGATGATGGAAGAGGATGTGGCACAGGAGGAAGAGGATGAGGAAGAGTAGGCATTTCAAAGGGATTCAGGCCAGTCATTCAGAAGTGGCTCAGAGGGTGGGTTCCTGCACAGGTACACATTTGGCCAGCCAGGGCACAGTTCTGGAGGAGGAGGATGAGGAACCGGGTTCACAGCAGGGTGGCACCCAACGGAGCTTATGGCCATCACTGGAGCGTGGCTGGGGGGATATGGAGGACACAGACAATACACCACCCACAGTGGACAGCTTATCCTTACCTCTGGGCAGCCTGGCACACATGAGTGACTACATGCTGCAGGGCCTGCGCAATGACCGCAGAGTTGCCCACATTTTAACTTGTGCTGACTATTGGGTTGCCACCCTGCTGGATCCCCGTTACAAAGACATCATGCCGTCCTTACTATCCTCATTGGAGCGTGATAGGAACATGAGTGAATACAAGCGCACGCTGGTAGACGCGCTCCTGAGGGCATTCCCAACTGACACCGGGGTACAAGTGGAAGCACAAGGCGAAGGCATAGGAGGAGGAGGAAAAAGAGGTCACTAACGCAGCTGGATCACGGCCAGCACCTCAGAAGGCAGGGTTAGCATGGCCGACAGATGGAAAAGCTTTGTCACCACGCCACAGCAACCTGCACCAGCAGCTGATATGGAATGTCTTAGCAGGAGGCAGCATTTGAACAACATGGTGGAACAGTACATGTGCACACACCTACATGTGCTGACTGATGGTTCTGCCCCATTCAACTTCTGGGTCTCCAAATTGTTCACAGGCTTGGATCCCACAAGACTTTTCTGTACCTTGTGCAGAAAAGACATTTATACAGGCCTTAACCATACACTCTTGTACTCAAGTGCACTTATTCTTTGTTTTCTTTTTTTTATTTGTCCCATTATTTTGGAGGCTACCCCAATAAAAAAAAACATTGTTGGCTACCTCCTCCTCCATCGACGCTTCCACCTACAACACCACATTTACCGCCTCCTCAACCTCCGACACCACATCTCTTAAGCAGTCAGGGCTCATCAACATCAGCAGAAGGAAGCTGTTGTTCCTTCCCATTGACTTCAATGTCGTCTATTGCTCCTGATGCTCCTCCTACTCCTTGTCACTCGTCGTCACTGAGGCGATTGCAAAAAGACAACAGTATGTGTGCAATAATCCAACAGCGCAGAAGCTGAACGTACACCTGGCCAAGTTTCTGGTACTACAGTTCCTCCCTTTCAATGTAGATGACTCTGCACATTTCAGAGAACTGATGGCTTGTTCCCACCCAAGGTGGAGAGACCCAAGCCGACATTACTTTTCAAAAAAGCTTTACCAGCCCTGCACATGTATGTTGAGCAGAAGGTGCACCAGTCCTTAGGCCTCTCGATGTCTGGTAGAGTTCACGCCAGAACTGTTGTATGGAGTTGTAACTATGTTTAAGGACAATATATGTCATTCACAGCTCACTGGGTAAATGTCTTTCTGGACCAGGCACACAAGCAACTTGGCCAGGTGATGGCAATGCCCCATCCATGTTTAATGCTGGGATTTCTGCAACAATGTCCTCTTCTGCCTACTCCTCCTCCACCTTGTCCTTACCTTCCCCTCTAGGCACTGTTCACATTGGTTCTCCAACATATAACCTATGCAAAGCTAGGCTTTTTCATGCAGTTCTGTACCTGGTCAGCCTGGCCAAACGGAACCACACTAGGGAGGAACTGCTCTGCGTCATCAATAATGAAATCGAATACTGGCTCACTCATGGCCAAATGGAGATAGGAACTATGGTTACTGATAATGGTAAGAATATTTTGTCTGCACTGTATTAGGAAGGGCTGACCCATGCACCCTGCATGGTGCATGTCTTCAATCTTGTTGTCACCCGATTCCTCAAGTCTTCCACTAATCTGCAAGAGCTGTTAATAATGTCCAGGAATCTGCGCATGCACTTCAACCACTCTTACTGTGCAATACACGCCCTCCTTGAGCTGCAAATGCAAAATGTTTTTCCCCAGCATTGCCTTATATGCCACGTTTCCACCCATTGGAACACCAAGCTCCATATGTTAGACCGCCTGTATGAGCACAGGAAATCGGTCCTGCAGACAGACAGGTTTACTCCTTGGTGTAACTTCCACGTTAGCCAGTGGCAGCTCATGCGTGACACCTGCCGTTTGCTTAAGCCCTTTGAGGAGGCCACTTTAATTGTCAGTCTGCAGAACTACGGGATGAATGTCATTCCAGTTCACATCCTGGAGGGCAGGGCTGGGACAAGGTCCACCACCAACAGAGGCTGAGCTGCCCAAGTGCGCCCCCCCCCCCTCCTCCAACTTGTGGATGACACTATGACACTGCTATGGGGGATCTGTGATGGATGACACTGTTATTGAGGCATCTGTGGATGACACATATTGTATGTGCCCCCCCCCCATGTTGTCATGCTCTTTCTTCTCCCCCCCCATGTTGTCATGCTTTCTGCCCCCCCCATGTTGTCATGCTCTTTCTTCTCCCCCCCATGTTGTCATGCTCTTTCTGCCCCCCCCCATGTTGTCATGCTCTTTCTTCTCCCCCCCCCCATGTTGTCATGCTCTTTCTTCTCCCCCCCCCATGTTGTCATGCTTTCTGCCCCCCCATGTTGTCATGCTCTTTCTTCTCCCCCTCCTCTCCTCCTACCACGGGTACAGGAGGAGGAGCTTTTGTCTCCTGTACCGAGCTGACTGACTTGAAGTGCAAACTGTGTGCGCACTTTCTGTCAGTCCGGCCGGGTACAGGAGACTGATGCTCTCTGTACCTGCGGACCGGACAGAGCTCGGTCACGCTACAATCAGGGAATGACAGGAGGGAGCGCTGAGCGGTTCCCCCCTGTGAGTCCCTCTCCCTCTGGGCGGCCCCAGCCTGCGCCCTGAGGCTGGAGCGCCCTGAGGCTGGAGCCTCCCCAGCCTCTGTGTCAGCCCGGCCCTGCTGGAGAGGACATAAGACGTGGCATCTACATCTCACATCCACCTGAGCCATGAGGAGGATGAACTGCAGAGGAGAAGGATGAGGATGAGGAAGAGGACATAAACACCTTGGAATTATATACACAAATAGGTGGTTTATCTGCCCAAGCGACAGGAGAGGAGCAGGAGGAGCTGGAGGGTGATGACGAAGATGACGCAGATGATCCCTACAGACCGTGGCAGTATGCAGTGGAGATAGAGACAAGGAGGCCCTCCAAGTCCCTTGCAAATATGGCCAGATGCATGCTTTCTTTTTTGTGTAGTAACATCTGCATTGTTTGGATTTAGCAGAGGGATGATTACTGGCTATCCACATTGTTAGATCCTCGATACCGGTTAAAAATGGGGGAATTTTTTAGACCTTCTGAAAGGGATTAAAATTAGACTGCTATAGAGACATTCTGTGTCACAAAGGTCTGGCTGGAGGGCTTTCTGCTCCTCTGCCAGGACTGGGGTGTGTCAGGAGCAGTGCAGCAGAACCTCAACCAGCAGGTGGTGACATACTTGAAGTGCAACCTGTCACCCATGGTCCAAAAATCCCTGGACTACTGGGCATGAAAACTTGAAGTGTGGCCGCAACTGGTAAAGTTAGCCATGGGCATGCTTTCCTGCCCGACCAGTAGTGTGGCATCAGAGTGGGTGTCCAGTGCGGCAGGGGGATAGTTTCCCCAAAGAGAATTTGCCTTTCCTCCAAAAATGTTGACAAACTAACCTTCATAAAGATTAACCAGGCGTAGATCAACCAGGATTTCCAGACACCAGTGCCTAATGCAAAAGAATAGATAATTCTGTCACTAATGATCACACTGTGGTGGGCTGGCACACTGGAATATTGTGCAAAATGGGCCATTGCTTCTGGCCACATGCTGCTGCCACCTGCCTGAAGCCAGCATGCTGCCTCTACTGCCATTCCTACAAAGGAGCTTCTTGACCTACTGTTATGTACATGTTACATTTTTACAAGGATTTGCATACCACTGGCCCTTGCTATCACACTGCTGTTGTTGGGCTCTGCTACTACTGTGATCTGAAACCATCTTGTGCTTCATGCCACTGCTGCTGCTCCTCTCCCCACTCATGAGGCCACTTTTCTCACTGTTACTGCTGTTTCCACCATCCCCACTCTCTCATGGGGCTACTACTTGAATAATGGCGCACTGCACATTTATGTATGCGGCAACACAATGTAGCAGAGTCTGTAGTTCAGCAGTCCCCTACACTCTCCCTGCACTCTCCCTGCACTCTAACTTCCAAGCCTTAACACTAAGATTAGACCACTAATTGGGGAGGATTTGATTAGTCCGATTGGGCTGGGTTTACCAGACTTATAGCATTACTTCAGAACTAATCAAATTTCTTGTTGAACTTAGTCAAGGCTGCCGAATCAAATTTTTAAAAATTTCACTCATCTCTAATTGGAATGTTTAAAGCAGACCTTTTTCCTGCTGGAAACCAAGCTGTTTTGGAAAGGGAACACATACTTAAGATAATAATTTCATGAAAGAGTCTTAAATTCACTTAACCATCGGTTTTTATTCTCCATCATTTGTATCTACATGATTCTGATTTGATCCATTTTGAGACTGTTTTTTTTTTACAGGTGGGAAACAAATTTCTTATATGTGTCACAATTCTTCATAAACAGGAAATGGGCAACAATGGTGGTTGTAAACTATTTAAAGGCAAAGACTGCAGATTTAAGTTTAGTAATCCTACATAGCATCTACAAGCAAATCTGACTCAGTAAAATTCTAAGCTTCCATGATTGTTTTTGTGTAAATGTATTTAACTTTGTACTTTAAATACACCATGAGGCGTCTTTGAAAATGCCTTGGAGACTGCTGTATCCAGTTATGTGCCTTCTTTAGATCTGTTTAGTGTCATCTCATGATGTATCAACAACACATGAAAGTTCACATCTCCAGCAGTCTGCCTACAAGTTTTATCAGTTTCAAAACTGCTTCCAATACGACAACTGTGTTCAATGTCTTCTCCAGGGCTTACAGTGAACTTCCTGCTTACAATCAGGTCTTTGGCTCTAGATGCAACGTTGCTTTAAGATGTCAGTTGTCATCCAAGACTAATGAAAGATTTTGGTCCCAGACTCTGCTTCCATTATTAATGATTAGCATTGTATCACCTAAGGCGAAGCCACTGTTGCCTTATACTTACAAGCCTTTGGCATCTAACTGTCTATGCTGACTTATACAGCATTTGAGGAAAAAAAACACTTCTCCTACTTTTTCCCTGAAGAAACATATTTGGATGTGCAGCCCGCAAGATTATCCCAAATTATATTTGACTGCATTGCACTGCCATAAATAAAAGTATATTCAGCTTTTGTCTCGGCTGCTTAGAGATTAATGCCTCAGTTGCTAGATATGGTAGAGATTTAGACATGGGTTAATTAAACATTTACATATATGTGTGCAACAATATATTGTATGGTACAATAATATGCACTTTAATCAGAAACTGTAGGTGTTGTGTGTTTGCTTCTTCCATGTTAATTGGCACCATGCTGGCTTCTAGCCTAGGTATTTGGCTAGATTGAGCAGAATAGACATGGTGTTTTAAATATTTTAATTAGGACCAGCAGTTCCCGGCTCAGTCATTTTTCATTGGATTGTTTTTCATGCATGAATAAATTAGCTATCACGGAGGTGTTCTGCAGAAAGTAGTTGCCCTCTAGCCATAAAATGAGTCCTGCTCATTAATACTTTAATGAAATTAGCTATGAGCAAAATATTATTCCTTTTAACTATGCTCTAATTTCTTAATTTTAATTAGGCACATAATTGCAATATGCTGGAATTATCGTAATGCAAGGAACGCCACAGTTCTGTCACTGAGGATGTGAGTGCATCTCTGTTTTCTTGCTGTTGGTACACAGCAGTATATAAACTGCTTCGTGTTTTTCTTTCTCCATTTAGACTGACTCAATACTTTTGCTGATGACGATCAGCAATCACTTTTAATTAAAAATAAGTGCTCGTGACATCATCTCGCCTGTGAATGATGAAGATATACTTGTTTTCATATCACCATAGCGTCAATAATGAGTTTTAAGTCTAAATCCACAATGATTGTACAGGCAATATCTGACAATAAATATCAGTATAGTAGCAGACAGGAATGTAGAAAAGTGGTGGACTGTTGACAGCCTAGGGTTCACCCTGCAGCACCTGAATTCTCCCCTTCCATTTCTGTGTCTTGTAGAGAATAATTGCAGCTCTGTGTGTTGTATTGAACAGTGTACCAAGGGCAGTAAAATATGTGCATGAAGCAATTTACTGTCTGTTCAGTAAAATATTTTATAGACCGGAAATACAAACTGCAAAAAGTAACCTTGTGGGATCCCTGAGTTGTCTGCTGCTGATGCCGTTCTCAGAAAACTGGCAGATTCCCAGTTCTTCTCTATACAACTTGATGGCCCATGCCAGTAGCCATGTGGCATCCTACTCCAGTTCTCCTCTTATGTAATAAGATGTAGAGGCAGAAAAATAGCTTTATTTTTTCTTCTATAACAAAATAAAATAAATATATTTCATATACACCATATATTATTGTGGAATCTAAATAATAAAAATAATAATAATATAATAATAATAATAATAATGAAAATACATAATTATTGCATGCAACAGTAATTTCTGATAAATGATCCAAGCTAGTGTGTCCGATCTCTGGTTGGAAACTGGTTTGTCTCTCTATGAATACATACATTCCTCCCACATTAAGTACATTACACTCAGCCTTTAATAACCGACCTGTATGTGAACATTCAGTGCCATAGGTGTGTGCATTCCACTTAGAAGAAGGGATAGCTGCGCAGTGCACTCCAAACAAATTTCCTAGCTCTATTTAACTCACAAATACAAAAGCTTAAAGGGAACCTGTTATCAAATTTATGCTACCCATACTAAAAACCAAATTCGTACCGGGTATCCATTTTAATCAAGGAGTTGGCCATAATTTACTTCAAAGTAACACCGATCCATTGAGCACACAACACCATAAATTATCAAAAAATGTAACTTTATTCAATTTGAAAGTAGACAAAAATAGTAAAATATACCATAGGACTGGTAAAAAACACCACTATGACACAGATGAGGAAGAAAAAATATATAGGAGAGGACCGCAGGGTCAGCACATGGAGGGTACATACACTGTGAGCATGAATAACAAAGAAATAACACTTCAAAAGCTTGTAAAGAAAAAAGTAGCCCGAGGACAAAGTCCTCTGTTAAGGCAAAGCAAGCAGTTAAAGAGTAAAGCAAAGAAGTATACCCTCCACAAATGTGTCGATCCTGCGGTCATCTCCTCCCAACGTCGTTTCGCCTAGACTGGCTTCTTCCGGGGATAGTTCAGAGTGTAAAAATCCCTCCCTAAATAGGGCTTGAAATCATG
This sequence comes from Bufotes viridis, assembly GCA_033119425.1. Classification (NCBI taxonomy): domain Eukaryota; kingdom Metazoa; phylum Chordata; class Amphibia; order Anura; family Bufonidae; genus Bufotes; species Bufotes viridis. The sequence goes on along the minus strand of CM065590.1, from coordinate 143,394,627 downwards.
CTGGAATCAATCACAGGTGGGGTTGGGGGTAAGAGCGGCAGGCTTAATAACCAATGGGAAGTATCTGATCTGTCGGCGCATCAAGGACCTGTAGTGACGTCATGGTCACGTGACCGCAGATGCGGCCACCTGACCAATGACGCTCAAGTCACATGACCGCACGACCTAGGAAACGAACACAGGATAGTACCCAAAACGTCCAGAGGTTGTCATGACTACCAGAACGCTGAAACGGTCGGCTAATATGTAACACACGAGTCATGTGACCCGGACCAGATGCAAAAGGCATGACATTATATAGTAGCATCCGAGTTGCATAAAAAATGGTAATAATGAATAAAACCTCATACAATTCAATATTATAAATTAAGGCACAATACAAAAAGGGAAAAATAAAAAATAAATAAAAAATAAAATAATTATTATATAGAGCTATTATAATAAGAAAATACATATATTATATTGTATCTATTCATGATCATGTTGTGTACATTCAATTCCAATAGTGAAGGTAAATATCAAATAAGTGAGAAGGAAAGGAGGAAGACAAACAAGGGGTGAGTGTGAAAAGGGTGATAAAGAGTGCATAGAAGAAAGGAAGAAAAGTGATTGCTATAAATGCCCAAATTTTTACAATTCATAATATAAAAATACGTGTATAAAAAGAAATAAATATAAAGAAGTATAATAAATATGTATATTAATTGAATTTCATATCAAAAAATTTTTCATAAAAGATTATAAAGTAAAAGAATAAAATATAAAAAAAAAAAAATATATATATATATAATTCTATAAATTTCATGTGATATACACTGGGTGAATAACCATAAATTATATATAATCTATACAAAAACAGTACTCATATAATGCACATAGTGTATATATAAATTCATAACCATAGAGAATAGTACAACAAAATAGCCCACATCTAATTACAATAAACCCAGTATTGTGATATAATAATTCTTCATAATGACAACAAGTATATCAGTTGTTTCAATTGCTCAACCGATTTGAGCCCACAGGTACCACGGACATCAAGTCTGTATACTAAAACGCTTTTCAGCGTATAGTTTAACTGGATCGCCAGATGTAGATAATGTCGTTCCCATAGAACTCTCATGGACCGCTGTTATCCAAAATCCCACCAACATAGTTATTATCTAAAAGCATACAAACAAAGACAATAAGGGATAAAATAATTAAAAACAAAAACAAGTAGGATGATCAGCGGATATCAGGGGTCAGAAACACAACCCGGCAAACTCCCAATAGGGGGATACAACTATAAATAAGGTGAGAATAACATTTCTTCATTTAGTCCAGATGGAGTTAGACTCCCCAATTCATAGATCCATCTTACCTCTTTTTGTGCCAGTAACTTCTTCCAGTTGCCTCCTCTTGGTGGAATCAGGACTCGGTCAATGCCCCTCACACGTAGTTTCGTACTGTCATTATCATGCGCTTCTTTGAAGTGTCTAGGTATAGGTTTAAGGATAGTTAAGTCCCTCTCCTCCTTGGCTGCCTCAATCCCCTAACATGCTCCCGTACGCGCTTTTGAAAGCCCTAGAAGTCATGCCCACGTAAATTCGTGGGCACGGACATGATGCCATATAGATCACTCCCAACGTGTCACACGTGATGTTATATGTGATTTTATACTGTTTGTCCTCCTTAGTAGGATTACAAAAATGTGTCGCTCTGTCGACATTGGGGCAGGCAACACACTTTCCACATGGTGAGCACCCCCATTTAGGACCCTTAGATCCAAAAAGTTTTGAGGGGTGTTGAATAGGGTGGTAGCTCTTAACCAAGATGTCTTTAAGATTTTTGGATCTCCTATAAGTGATTGTTGGAGAGGTAGGTAAGATCCTGCTCAGCGCGGGATCAAGACATAGGACATCCCAGTGTTTAGCCAACGCGGATCTTACTTCCCGCCACTGTGGATTGTAAGTGGAGATGAATCTTACCTTACTCTCCATCTTCTGGGATTTCTGTCGATACTGTAATAGCTCATCCCTCTTTGCTGTTTTAACTTTGTTCAATCCCAGTTGAATATTCCTATCCGTATATCCCCTTTCTCGAAATCTACGTTGAAGGTCATCAGATTGGGACCTAAAGGTCTCATCGGTTGAGCATATCCTTTTGGCCCGTAGGAATTGACAGTAGGGTATGTTGCGGATTAGGTTAGATGGATGGCAAGACTTGGCATGTAGCACAGTATTGGTGGAAGTTTCCTTTCGGAATAAATCCGTGGAGACTCTTCCCATGTCATCAACCATTATCTTCACATCAAGGAAGTCCAAATTCGTTTTCGTAATCCTATGGGTCAATTTGATATTAAGATTATTATGGTTCAGCTCATCCACAAGCAGTTCAAAACCAGACTGTGGGCCCTGCCATATGATGAAAATATCATCAATATAGCGGGCCCACAGCTGGATGCCTCCTATGTGGCCAAAGGTATCCGTCAGGAACACCTCCCTCTCCCACAGCCCCAGGAACAAGTTGGCAAAGGACGGCGCACAGGCCGCCCCCATTGCCGTCCCTTGGAGCTGTAGGTAGAAGGCGTCCCTGAATATGAAAAAATTGTGGGTGAGCACGAATTCCAAAAGTTCAATTATGAACTCACCTCTTTCTTCCTCCATATCTGACATCTTGAGGAAGGTCTTAACAGCTTCTATTCCATCCTTGTGACGAATACTTGTATATAATGACTCTACGTCACATGATGCTAGCCACATGTCTGGCTCCAGATTCAAGTCATTCAATCGACGTAGTAGATCCGTAGTATCCGTCAAATATGAAGGTAGTTGTTCCACAAGAGGCTGTAATACAAAATCCACAAATTTGCAAGCAGGTTCACATAGATTTCCTACTCCCGACACAATGGGGCGTCCTGGAGGACATATCGCATTTTTGTGGATCTTCGGGAGCATATATAGACACGCCACCTTAGGATGTTCAGGAATAAGACTTTTTGCTTCATTTTCAGTAATAACACCCCTTTCCTGAGCGCGGGCCACCATCGCTGTCAACTCTCGTTTGAATTGTTCACTGGGATTATAAGTCAGGCGTTTGTAACATGTTGAATCCCTCAACTGTCTATATACTTCCCTCTCATATAGGTCCTTTGGCCATATAACAACATTTCCACCCTTGTCTGCGGGCTTGAATATCACGTCCTCCATATTCCGCAATTCCATAATAGCCTTCCTCTGTACATGTGTAAGATTGGTGTCCTCTCTTTTTAGTTTGATCCTCTCAAACTCTTTTGTCACTAATTGTACGAAAGTGTGGATATTGGGGTACATAGTGATTGGTGGAAAGCGGGTAGATTTGGGAAGTAATGATTTGGGGAACCTACCTTGTTTTACCTCATCATTGTTTTCTTGTTCACTCAGTAAATCTGTCAGGGTCAACAAGGCCTCTCTTTCCTGAGGAGTTTCAAGAGATGTGCAGAGAGGCGTATCCAGTGCGGTCCTATGGTACATTTTCTTAAAAACCAGCTTCCTGGCAAACAAGTGTAGATCCTTTATTGCTGTAAAACAATCAAAAGTATCAGAAGGAACAAATGTTAATCCATAGCTCAGGACTTGTAGTTGTGAGTTGGTGAAACGCCAACGTCATGTTATTCATGCTCACAGTGTATGTACCCTCCATGTGCTGACCCTGCGTTCCTCTCCTATATATTTTTTCTTCCTCATCTGTGTCATAGTGGTGTTTTTTACCAGTCCTATGGTATATTTTACTATTTTTGTCTACTTTCAAATTGAATAAAGTTACATTTTTTGATAATTTATGGTGTTGTGTGCTCAATGGATCGGTGTTACCCATACTAAAAGCAGAATAAAGTAGAGACAGGTGAGTTGATATCAGCAGTCTGTCGTTTTGAAAGTTAAAAGTAAGTGGTTGCCAAGAACCAACACCACAATCATTGCAGACTGGGCCTGGAAAAGAGTCACGGCCACCTGAGAAGAGTCCTGGTTATTCATGTATACCTGCTCTCCTGCCCACCTGCTGATGACTGACAGGCTTCTACCTAGTTTTCTCCCTTACTCTCTAGGAAAGAACTGCCAATCAGCAGATGGTGCAGGAGATTATGAACAACCATGACTCTTCTCAGGTAGATGTGGCTCTTTTCTAGGCCTGTGCTGCAATGGTTATGATGCTGGTTCTCGGCAGCCACTTTCTTTTAGATCATGAGTGACACATTGCTGAAATCAGCATTTCTGTCACTACTTTATGCTATCCTCGGTGAGGTCAGCATAAAGTTGATGACAGGTTTAAAGTGCAGTTACAGTATGAAAATCAATCCTAATGCACCAGAACAAAACTACCATAATAAGGCAAAAAAAAAGTACCAAAACCGTAGAAAAAATGTAATCTTATTGCCACTTCCCTCCAAATTTAAAGGTACAAATACAGAACTAAATACATAACATAAATAGAGCAGCAGAACCAAACTCAGAACAGAGTTCAGTTCCAACGTCAAGTAAGCCCTTGCCCTGTAAATCTCTATTGCGAGAAACTACACCTCCCAGTTTGACTTTAACAATAAATACATAGTTTGTTAGGCTGAAAAAAGACATCTGTCTATCCACTTCAGCCTGTAAATAGTAAGAGCTGCTTCACAAACATGAATTCTACCACCCATCACCAGAGGCCATAACAATGACTACTATACTGATCAGACACAGACAGTGGCAGAATAAAGACTGGCATTCAGTAAATTACATGTGACATCTTCTTTAATTGAAGGAATACTCCTTCCTTCTTTTCCTCATCCAGACTCTGTCCAGAGACTCCAGACTATCATGATGACTTTTCTCAGTCATGACTTGTCTCTGTAGAGTTTGCCACCAAGATGTCTCCATCGTCTTGCTTTTGTTAGACATCCCCTACATTGTGCCCTTAAATATAATAGCTGCATATGAATGTCCACATTGTGCCCCTGATTAAATAAAGTATTAAAATGTGCCTCCTGATTAAAAACAGAAAGGCTATAATGTGCCTCATTTAAAAAAAAAGTTCACTTACTACCTAATAGAAAAAAAAATGCCCACACTACAGTCCTGATATAGAAAATGCCCCCAACATGTCCTCTGAATAAGAATATGCCCCACAACATACCCCCTACTGTGCCCCTGTCCAAACTGTGTTCCTTGAATAGAAGTATGCCCTTCACTGTTTCCCCAAAATACAAACTTCCCACATAAAATAATGCTCATAATGATCCTACAACATAAACGTATGCTCTACTTTGCCCCTTGCAGCATCCCACATTTGTTTGAAAGTGACACTTTAAACATCTGTGTATTGTGGGGAGTCGCTCTGGTAGATAGCGGTGCGGGTGCAGTACCGAGGCAAAACAAGGAGTCCAGAACGTGCAATCAACAGTGTTTTATTCACACTTGCACAAAAATAAACGACAAACAGTCTCTTGGTGTTAATGCACACACATCAGAAGTATTAAGGCAAAACAAAACAGTCCCGTACAGGTTTCAGTCACCTGGGAGGTTTTAGGTGCAGGTTCGCACCTGGCTGTCAGTCCAGCCGCAAGACAGTCAACGTCAGGTTTCCAGGCCGTCTGCACTCCTCCTTGTTGGGCTCTGGCTTCCAGCCCAGGGAACTCCCAAACTCAAATGTTTCCACAGCCTTACAGCAGCTCCAGGACAATCACTTCCCTCAGCTGCTGAGGAGGCTGCCTTTAAAGGCCCGGCAAAAGTCCGGCCTGGACCGTGGGGAGTAGGCACCCACCCAACTCTTTGCCTACTCCCAGTAAGAGCCGGCCCGGATTGGCTTTGCAGCCAAACTAACTGACAATGTCAAACAGCACTAGCTGCTGCTGACACATAAAAAACCCGGCTCTCAACTCACCGAGGCCAGGAACCTCGGTGACGCGTATCGTCCGTCCATGACGACACCTTGCGCCCTCTTACAGTATGTATGTATTTATTTGCAATGTATGGTATTTCCTATTTATCAGGCTGGCAATGTCATTTCACCCATTCACCCCTAGGTGGTGCTGGTGCCTCTTATTTATATAGCTTGGGTGTGCTAGAGCAGGAAGTAGAGAGAATGAGTCAGTGTTTCAGAGGAGAGTGAAGAGGAATGTGTACGGAGGAGAGAAACAGGCCCAAACCAACATGTAGCTGTTCTCCTTTCCTCTGGGCCTTGATCAAGCCTGGGGAAGAAAAATACAGCAACCAAGAACCAGACAGTGAGTCTATGTATAAATATGCGCTGAGTCTAGTGAGGATTAGAGCTGAACCCAGCCTATGGACTTCACCAGCACAAATGCCTGAAAGTAACTCTAGAAGTGCCGGACACGTATGGATAATTTAGTGGCCAGAATTATCTTCCTTCACTATTTAAGCCTTTTGCGTCATAGTGAAAACCTAAACCTTTATAAAAGAGCATCCTGCAAATAATGAAAAAGAAGACTGATGTCGGTCACAAGGGAGATCGCCCTTATTGGATAGCTCAAGATAAGTACAACACAGCATATTTAGTACCAGATTTATATAGTATGGACTTAGAAATAATTACAGAAGTCTTGCCTCTAAAGTGTCACCCTTAAAGGGAACTCCTCAACCAACAATTGACTAAACCTGATAAAAGCAATACAACTGAAACTATTGCTGAGTCATTACTTATGCCATACTAAAGAACTGTGTCTGTAATGACTGCCTAGAGTCAAGTGATTTAGTAAAGTTCAACTTTTTTGTTACCAATGTACTCCCCATCATTTCTACTACTACACTTATCATTTGCATCTTACGGTGCTGGCATCACGAACCAGGGGTCCAGCCGCCAAAGCACCCTAAACACCACCACCATCAAGGGCACCTCAACTTCCATCCAGCTTGTGTTCCCTGTAACCGAGAGTGCCCCGGAAGATTTTGTGCTGTCCTCTCCATCACTGCACTGCACACCCATGGAAGCATCTGCTAACCATGACTAACCAAAATGAACTATTACCTCCATCGGCCCACTGTGCATTCACATGTTGCCCCTGTGGCCTGGTCGTTGCACCCTGACTATAAATATGCCCAGCATTTGGCCCTACAGAAAACAATGTTATCTGAATAATCAAGAAAATAACCCCCTGCTGCCACATTATGGAATTACTATCCTCCTGACTTTCCTGGTTGGCCATCCAGTCCGACCGTTCCTCCTAACCAGTTTACTGCAGAATAATGCAGCCATTGGTAAACATGTCTGGAAGATAATTGTCCTGACTGCAGTAACAAAGTGAAATACATGCTGCATCAATCTGGATGCTATACATGCGATAAAATATTGCGTATATAGATGTGCTCTGCATTAAATAAGATTCATCTTTTTATTTTCCAAAGGAGCTCTGAAAGATCAAAGGTGGATACTGACTGTCAGATTTATTACTAGTTGCATTCTCTCCCCCTATTATTCACTTTAGTTATTGCACCTTCGTCTGTTTTGTTTTGGACCTCACTTTAGATGTATTCTACACTATGCAGACAATGTGCTGCTCTATTTTTCCGAGACTTTCAAAGAAATGTGTTTGATTCTTCACCTGGTGGAGAGGTTCAGATTATTTTCCAAACTTTTTATAAACTGGGCTAAATCTACTCCTCTTCCAATAGCTTCAGTTAGTTTCCAAGATAAACCAGGAATCTGTATGGTTACATGAGGATCTAGTTTTAAATACTTAGGCATATCTTTTTCTTCAAACATAAATTTCCTTGACCTCAATGTTAACCCTTCTCTTAGCTTAGTGCAATCTAAGGGCTGTATTACATCAACAAATTATCTGACTACTTTCTGCCCAATCAGACCAATAGTTGGTGTAGGATTGGTCAGAAAATCTGTCAGATAATCTGTTGGTGTAATACAGCCCAAAGGTTGGGTCCTTCTGTAAGCTCCCTCTGTCGAGAGCAGAAATAAATTGTTTCAGATGATTATTCTTCTACACTTCTACATTTTGGGTAATTCACCTAGATATATGAATTTTTCACACAATTTTCATTATAAAATTGCACAGTTCATTGTAGTCCATAGACAGCTTTATACCCTTTTTTCTATTGAAAATTAAATATTATTTTTCTCCAAGATATGGAAGCTGTAGATCAGGAGAGGAGGAACCCATACATGTAGTATGGTCTTGACTCTAGACCATATAATAGAAACTATTGCTGTGTTAACCACAAAGTTTAATTGCAATGCAATACACCTTTAAAGTCCATTCGGAAAGTCAGACCCTTTCACATTTTTGCACATTTTGTTATGTTGCGGCTTTGTGCTAAATTCATAAGTTCAAAATTTTCCTTATCATTCTGCACTCAATAAAACCCATAAAAGTGGCTGTACAAGTCATAATGACTGGGAATATATGGCCATTTTTAATAAAATGTTATACTGTATAAATTGCTAGATACCAATATTTGGTTTAATTGCATAATTGTAATCAATACATACATAATTACTTGCAGAACCAGTTGAAATGATTTTCCTTTTTTTCTAAAAGAAAATATATATAGTTGACACTAGAGATGAGCGAATTTTCAGAAAGTTCGATTCGGCTGCTTTGCCAAATTTGACAAAAAAAATTTGCCTTGTGACGAATTACTTTGCATTTTTTGTAAGTAGCAGGTTCTGCAATAGCGCCACCCCCTGCCATTGTGTCACTCAGATGCCACGTCCATACATGATCACGGCATCTGAGTGAAAAAACAGTGCAAAATTAACATTAAAAAATTAAATCAAACTTACCGCATCCATTTGCTCGCGACGGGCCAGCCGCCATCTTGCCTGAAGAAGATTGCACGCGGAGCGAGATCACGTCAACACGCCAGCTGGCGTGGTGACATCATACCCCACTAAGCATGGAATTTCGGCCGAGATCTTCAATCAAAATGGCAGCTGGGAGCCTGTTGCAAGCAAATGGAAGAGGCAAGTATGAATTTTTTTTGTTTTTGACACTATTTCAGGTTAAATCGATTCGCTAACACGAAGCACGAGGAAATTAGGCTTCGAGGCAAATCAAATTTAGCCTGAAATTCGGATTGAATTCCACTTTGTGGGATTCGATTCGCTTGTCTCTTGTGTTTAAATTATTTTTACAGTTTAACATGGGTGGTTCACTCCTTTACTATTTGCGGCCTATTCTCATTATAGGCCATCAATATCTGATCAGTGATCTGACCATTGTATGCAATATAAAATGCTTTTATTAGTACAACTTTTCCCACAAAAAGAAAGTTCTCATATGGCTATGTAAATAGAAAAAATAAAAAATAATGGCTATGAGAAGGCAGGGAGTAAGACAATGACAACAAAAAATGGTGTTAAAGTAAATGGGAGCAACACTGGATTTACAAGTTCCATCCGCTACACAATGAGCAGAGCAATGTAATAACAGAATCTACTTCCCGAGCCACAGTTCAAACTGCTGATTGTGGAAAAGCTGTGTGTCAGACGCATGCTTATCAGTTACTGATGGCCTATTATTGAGGTTAATCCATAAATATAAAAGTTGTGGAAGTCGGCACCAGAGCCACTCTAACCCTAGGTTCACACCTGAGCGTTTTACAGCACGTTCAAATGCGCTGTAAAACGCTCAAGACATGAAAACCAATGCATCCCTATGGGAGTGGCTCACACTTGAGCGTTTTACAGTGCGTAAAAACGCGCTGTAAAACGCAGAACGCATAAGCTCGTTCGGGAGCGTTTTTTTGGGCGTTTGTCGCGCTTTTCCTCCCATAGACTTCAATGGGAGCGCGTGTAAAAGCGCGTTAAGGTGTAGATATGCCTTTTTCTATTGGTCTCCAGAATCACGAACGCGCGTTTGACGCGCGTTTCCTATTTGCAAAAACGCGCTAGAAATACGCGCGACAAAAACGCGCGTAAAACGCGAGTTTCAAAAACGCTCAGGTCTGAACCCCGTGTAACAGTTGATCGAACCCCTGCCAACCTGAGGGTAGGACTTCAGTAGTAAAGGAGTAGACAACCCCTTTAACCATTGACTAATAAAAGTTATATCCATTGTCTAATAAAGCTTATGCATTTCTCTAATATACTATTTGTATCAGCATCTCATAGTTTGAGATCATTGCTCTTATTCAGTGAATGGGAAGCCAAATTGTTTATACTCAGAAGCTGAAAATCTGTCCTGGTCATGATGATTCCACAGGTATATAGACTGTTCGAATGAAGCATTCTTTCTATCTCGCATAGACAGGAAAAATTTTATTTTTCTGGAAATTAAATCATCTTATTTCATGTAAAGTTACTCAGTTGTTAAGGTTTAAAAAAAAATAGACAAGTGTGTCAAGTCCAACCTGTAATCCTACCATGTTAATTCAGAGAAATGAAAAACATAAAACATATGCCTATCACACCATTTCGGGGTGGATAAATTTCTTCCCAACTTCAAATATGGCAATTAGAACAGAACCCTGGATAAACGTTCAATGTCTACAAATCTAGTACCCATAACTTACAATATTTTTACATCACATCCTCCTCTGGCAGAGAATTCCATAGAATCACTGATCTTACAGTAAAGAATGATAATGGTAAAACCTTGTTGTCCTTCAGAATTAGTGGTTACATGGTTTCAAGGCCATTAGGCTTCATTCACATCACCGTTTAGCCTTTCCGTTCTCCTGCTCCGTTTAGTTGCAGGAGAACGGAAAGGACAGATTTGGCACATAACGGTGATGTGAACGAAGCCAAGGACCCCATAGACTATAATGAGGTCCATTAGGTGTCCGCTCAGAAGAAGATTTTTGAGCGGAGACAAAAGTTGTGCATGCAGGACTTTTGTCTCCGCTACAAAAATCTTCTTCTGAGCGGAAACCTAATGGACTCCATTATAGTCTATGGGGGTCACATTATAGTCTATAGGGTCACATCACCGTTATGTGCCGAATCCGTCCTTTCTGTTCTCCTGCTCCTAAACGGAGCAGGAGAACGGAAAGGCTGAACGGTGATGTGAACGAAGCCTTAGAAAGACATTGAAAATATCTCCATACTGTGCATCCATATATTTGTACATTGTAATTAAGCTGTCTTTCATAAGTAATCAAACTCAAATTTGTTAACCTATCCTCTACAATCCATCCACAATTTAATCACCTGGGTAACCCTCCTCTGCGCCTACTCTAGTTTAGCTATGTTCTTCTTATACACAGGTGCCCAAAATTGTACATATCATTGCATATGTGGTCTGACTTGTGAATTGTCAAGTAAAAATATCTTGAAAACTTTGAGGAGATGAAACAGGAGGAATTTACTAAACTTCCATGCCAGTTTTCTAGCATAGAAATGTCCAACATTTTGGTGCCCCCAAAATTAGTGACTTTTCTACCATTTAGGCCATGCTTACTAATTTTCTAATAAAAAAAAAAAACGGGGTCAGAATGTGTGGAGGAATAGTCTGTGGGCAGACCCTCAGTAGTACATTGCCAAAATATATGCCAGAAAACTGACACATATTATACAAGAATTCTGTGCCATCTCCTTGCTAGATTTTATCTTCTGGTGCAGTCGTCTTAATTTTTGGGGCGCATTGTTCACCAGTGTATTCGTTTGATTAAGAGTGAAAGGACAATCACCAAACTTAAAATCCTTACAAACTGTATTAAAAATGCATAACTTGTCATTATGAGACTAGGAAATCTTTAAGATTTAAAAAATCTTAACTTTAAATATTTGTAATTTTATTTCATTGGAGAGTGATGTACATTGTACTGAGTGTATGCAAGGAAGCCCAGTGCATGAATGGATTTAATTTAAATTTTCAATTGATCTTACTTTTTATTACCTAAAACTAATTTTCATGTTGTCTTCAGTTTTTTTACGCTGTGAACTTTCTGCTGCTCTTCGATCTTTCTGGTTCCATCATTGTAAATAAAGTTACTGTATGATATTGTCCTCTCCCCAACTCATGTTCTAACCTTCTTTGTTGCAATGAATATCATGCAATACAAATTGATACAAGACTATAACTTTGGCACTTCCTCCACCAGAATGTGCGACAATCTAAATCTATAACAGCTTCCTTGCTGATATAGATTTAAGTCATTTTGTATGCTAAAAACTGGCATATAAAAATGTTGAATGAGACGGGCCTGCCAGCTTGTCCTCTTTCCTTACCATGCCAAGCCCACTTATTTAGACCTGTCGTTAAAGTGGCGTGAGCAGGGAAAAGTAGCAGATCTTGTTGCAAAATGACTTGTGACAAAATCTGCTGCCAATATACAGTATGCCACAAAAGTGGCATATATCAGTTAAAGTGGTTATCCCATTACTAATGTAAAAAATGAAAATCAGACACTATATAGTACTCAACATTCTCTTTCTAACAAAGCTAGAACAAACCCTGTACCTCACATGGGTCCAGAGATCTCCCCATTCATTGTTCTGTTAGATTTATACCAAGCTGACAGCTCGAGGGGAGTGTCTTTCCTGCTGCAGTTCAGGGGACGTGTCTCAGCTCTCCCTATCACAGCTCGGGAGGCATTTGAAGGATGAAACTGAGCATATGGAGCCTTCTCAGTGAGCAGGACAAAGAAATAAGTAAAAAACAAACTTTAGGTGGCGCTATACAGATACATTTTATTGAATAACTCAGTGGCTATGCAAAAATTTTAATTACATGCAATTGCAAAAGTGTTTAGATGCAGGTGCTGGTTTGAAAACTGTAGAATATTTTTCGTGGGACAACCCCTTTAATAATTGAGCCCCATAATGCTTAAAAAATAACAAATAAACTACCTATATTTTACTTTTGAAGGCAGAGGCGGACTGGGAAATTTCCCAGTAGGCCGATATCCAGGGGGCCACCCAAGCCCTCCTCACTGTCGCTGGCCGGTTTCATAGCAATCTGATGCTCTCAGCATTGTTTAATGCTAGGTATATAAGTAATTTACGCACTTGGTTAGTGGCAGAAAGTGCCCTTCTGCAATCAACTGCATTGCCATCCTTAGGATTGCGAAACAGTTGAATACTTCAGCTATGGCGGCAGTATTTTATGCTGGACTTTTATATTTAGTTCTATTTGGGGGTCATTTCGTGCTGCACTACAGCATTGCTGGCCCGCCTACATATGCTGGCCCTGCCTTCTGTTAATTTGGACCAATCTAAAACAAGGGGTGACTTAGTTTTAATTTCCCAGTCCACCCCTGTTTGAAGGCACAATATTCATGTCTAATACCCATTCATATTTTACTATGCATTTTTTATTACAGATTAAAGATCAGAACTCTTTGGCAGATTGACCTATTGACTATAAAGATCTACCAGAAATGCGTCCATATATAGATGTCAAGGCTTTATATCAAGCTTCATTACATCTAAAGTCCACGTTTTAAAAGGCGCACTGCATTGACCAGACTTGATTGTGTAAAAAAAACTGAAATTGTGTAAACAAAGTGTGTAAAAAAACTAGTCAATCGTAGGGGCCATGCGTCTAGCTAACAGTGTCACTATTGCTTCAGCATTTATACTATATATTAAATTAGCAAAAAATACATAAAAATAAAAAACATTTAACCATAAAAAGAATAAAATTGGATGAATGTGGCTAATATGTATGCACTATATTATGAAGTACATTGAGTAATGATCATATTGAACTAATTATTTAATAAACAAGTCCGTCTATATACCTGATATAACTTTCCTTTAACTTTCTTGCACTCCCCATTTTGACTTTTGACTGTATGACATCTGCATTTTTTTAATTTTTGGGAATTTTTATTTTATGTCTTTAAATTGACCATTGAAGGGATATAACATTTTCTAGATATGTATGTCATATGTAATACACTGTATCAATATGATTTCTAATGAAAGAAACTTGCTAATAAATGTATGTAGTCATAAAGTAAAGAGAATTCTATAAAGATTTAGTCCTTTCCTAAAAGCTGTTCAAAACCGAGGGGCTATGTGAAGTTCAGTGTGTTGTAGTGGAGTAACATTTGTGGCAGCTAATATGCTTATTAAGAATCAATTACAATTGTTTCTTCTTCAGTTGCATGGAACAATGCTTGAGGGACATGCAAGATTGTGCTTTTAAACCATTAATTTCTCCTGATTATCATACTGCTTTCCACATGCTAATTGCTAAACCCTCAGGGACCTCACTAACATGAGATACAACCTAGAATACACAACAAAATCTGAAGTCAGCAATAGGGGTTCTTTTAAGAGCTTTTATACACAGTTTTATGGACACATTAAGAAATAACTGGAGTCCATAATAGATCAGGTGGAGTGATACATTATATGTGATTTGATAAATAGGACATTCACAGTTAACAACAGAACTAATAGAGAATGAGCTGCCTTCTGCTAATGAGATTCCTTTCTATGCTGTGCTGCACATGTTGGAAATATTAAAACAGTCCAAAAGATTATTTTAAGGAATGTGCACTCTCTTAAACTTACTTACGACAGGTAAGGGAGAATAAATACATGTATTACATTTTACTGTCCCTTTTGACATAGCTACAGTAAATAGATATTATACACTTGCCTTCCAAAATGCTAAAGTCTGTTTGCTATTAGGCCTCTTTCACACGGGCGTCATGTTTGACGCCCGGATAAGAGGCGGGTGCGTTGCGGGAATATGCGCGATTTTCCCACGCGGGTGCAAATGTTTGTAATGCGTTTTGCACACGCGTGAGAAAAATCACCATGTTTGGTACCCAACCCGAAGCCGGACTTCATCACTGAAGTCCGGTTTCGGGTCTTCTGGAGAATTTATTATTTTCCCTTATAACATGGTTATAAGGGGAAATAATAGCATTCTTAATAAAGAATGCTTAGTAAAATGAAGTGGAAGGGGTTAAAAATAATAAAAGTTAACTTACCTTAGCCACTTGATCACGTAGTTGCGATCTGTCCTCTCTTTACCTGCATCAGCTAAGAACTAAAGGACCTGTGATGACGTCACATCACATGGTCCAATCACATGGTCCATCACCATGGTAAGATGGACCATGTGATTGGACCATGTGATGTGACGTCATCACAGGTCCTTTAGTTCTTAGTTGATGCAGGGAAAGAGGACAGATCGCAACTACGCGATCAAGTGGCTAAGGTAAGTTAACTTTTATTATTTTTAACCCCTTCCACTTCATTTTACTAAGCATTCTTTATTAAGAATGCTATTATTTCCCCTTATAACCATGTTATAAGGGAAAATAATAGAGATCGGGTCATGTGCACAGCCCCATAGAAATGAATGGGTCCGGATTCAGTGCGGGTGCAATGCGTCCTCCTCATGCATTGCACCCGCGCGGAAAACTCGCCCGTGTGAAAGGGGCCTTACAATTAGTTTTGTTCCTATAGATTTATGTTTCTAAGTTTGAAAACAAAAAAATGTATGGTATGTGGTAGTTGGACATGTTTATTCTCTTGATATGCCCGGAATCAGCGGCACACACTACACATATGATTTTTATCTGGCGTTTTTTACTCACTGAAAAACACAAAAACATGTTTATTTTTCATACTGCATGTGGTTTTATCTCTATTTAAGTGGTGTTTTTTTCCTAAATAACTTCGAACACCTTTTTTGTATTCTCCATATAGAAGATTTTAAAATGGCAGAAAGGACACCAGAGCTTTGATATGCAGCATTAAAAAAAAGAGACCCAAAAGATGCCACCTAGTTAACAAAAAACTCTCTCGTTAAAGGTTTCATATTCCCCATAACCTTTAGCCAACATCTGGATGTCACTAAATCCACAAAAGTTCACAAAATGCCACTAAAAGCCTATGGGAGGAATTTATAATAAGAGTAATATTTGAAATCAGTTTGAAGTCTGTGTTGGAGTACTTTGCTCCTAATTTATCAAACTGCAGAAATTTGTTAAATTTAGTGCATCTTTAAACCTAACATTTCTGTCTAAAAATGCTACACCAGTTTTCTACGTCACCCCCCTACTGGAGTGTCATTGGGACTTTTTTGCAACTTTAAAAAATTCCCAGTCATAACTCTAACTGAGAATAGGCCCACAATTAGCAAAATAAGTATTTGGGGCATGTTTTTCTGAGATCACCTTACCTACTGTCTCGTGTGAAGGAGACCTACGGGATTCAAAGTAGCTCTTCTTTAGGAAGTATCTAGTGACACCTATTGTGAGAAGTAAGTCAATGTCTGACCTTTTTGACTCATACTGGTATCTCTGTTGGTTGTGCACTCCTGATTAACCTGTCTTCTCCATAGGCTGATTTTAACTAGTTTTAAGCAAATATATTTGCTGCATTTGTGGGAGGGGAGGCGGATCACAAGACTAGTTACATGCACCTGCGGGCCTAGGCTGGCTGATTGCTAGGCTATTTACAGGCTCCTGTGAGCCCAGGCTGATGCCGATTCAGCTGATTTCACTACCTCTGGGTCAGCTCCAGGATACTGCAGCATGGTGTGGAGGCTCCTTACGGCTGGACGATGGCAGAATCTCTCAGGAAGGCACTGGTATTCATGGTAGGATCGGAATGGTTTGCACGGGACCCACGCTGTGGTCCGCGACATGTAGCGCAGCTGCATCGTGTGCAGGCTCATTCACGCCTGGGCAGCGACAAAGTGCCAGGCGAGCGCTGGCATTCACTGTAGAATCACACTTGTTGGCATGAGACCCACACTGCGGTATGTGATTCGTAATACTCTGGGACGAAGCAAAGTTGGGCGCTAATGGTCAAGTGACTGTTGTTAGTATTTTGTCCAGCTGTTTAGGGGATTGTTGGGGGCTATTGCATAAAGTTATTGGTGTTGGTATTACGTAGTTATCTCTCTGGAAGGGTCGTGTATCAAGGGTCATAAAAAAAAAAAAGTTAA
Organism: Bufotes viridis; assembly: GCA_033119425.1. NCBI lineage: Eukaryota > Metazoa > Chordata > Amphibia > Anura > Bufonidae > Bufotes > Bufotes viridis. The sequence goes on along the minus strand of CM065590.1, from coordinate 143,377,793 downwards.
TGTTTCTGTCACTGTTGTACATGTGGGGCGCACGTCCGCAGTTAGCGCCAGACACGCAAGGTGTTGGTGAATGTGTATCAGTGGCCCATATATGGGGCCACTAGCAGGTTGATAAAGGCGCCTGTATTTGAGTGCTGATGCTCTGGAACACGAGGTGGTGTTGTGGTGACCATCATTAAAAAAAAAAAAAAAAAAAAATCCTGCAGCATTATGTGGAGGTTCATTCGCACCTGGGCAATGGCAGAAGGTGCCAGGCGAGTACTGGCATTCACCGTGGGATCGGACTTGGTTACACGGTCTGTGACTTGTAGCGCTCTGGGGCGAAGGGGGTTGGGCACTAATGATCATGGCTAGGTTCGTTACCTGCAAAAGCTACGTCTGTGTGTCTGCATTTACATTTTGTCCTATACTCCATTCACTACCAGAGCTGCGTTCATGCTTCTGTTGTATCACGTTAATACTCTACTCACTTTAGATTGCATTCATACGGCTGCTTTATATCATGCTCAAACTCAGAGCTGCGCCCATACCATGTGTTGGGCACTACTCACATCCAGAGCTGCAGTCACCCACCTGTTCTTACACCATGCGTTATACACTGCTTCTGCCTATAGCTACATTTTCCTTTTATTTTTATTTTTTTGACATCATGGTTAAGCCAGTATTTTCACTAGGACAGTCTGCACACCGCTCTGACACTGCTCTCCCGATAAACATAATAGCTGCGTTCTTTTCAGGCTTGCTTGTTTTCTCGTTGGTTTGTTACAATCCGAAGGCCTACTTCTACTTTTTCTGTTCATTTAAAAATAAATATATATATATATATATATATATATATATATATTTATATTGTGGTAAGGTGCAGGGTGCCGTCGTGGATGGCAGGTATGTGTCACCGAGGTTCATAGCCTCGGTGAGGTGAGAGCCGTTTTTGTTAATGTCAGCAGCAGCTAGTGCTACTGACATAGTTTAAATAGCATGGCTGCAAAGCCGATCCGGGCCGGCTCTTACCGGGAGCAGCTAAAGTGTAGGGTGGGTGGCTGCTCCCCACGACCCAGTCCTGGTTTTGGGCTGGGTTTAAAAACTCAGCCAGCTTCAGCAGCTGGGGCTGTGATTGTCCTGGAGCTGCAAACAGTTCTGTGGAGTTCTCTGCACTGGAGGAAAGAGCTCAGCAAGGTGGTGTTTTTCCCTGCAACCGGAAGGTGGAATCTCCTGCGGCTGGGCCGACTGCTAGGTGTGAACCCGCACCTAAACCTCCCAGGTGACTGGACCCTGTGTTGGCCTGTTTTGTTTTGCCACAGTGTTTCTGTTGTGTGTGAACTGTCACCAAGAGACTGTTTTTCATTTATGTTGTGCAAGGGTGAATAAAACACTGTTTACTGCACATTCTGGACTCCTTGTTTTGCCTCGGTACTGCACCCGCACCGCTATCTACCAGAGCGACTCCCCACAATATATATATATTAAAAAAAAAAAATTTTTATTATTTTTGGTGTTTCAGTCCTGGTTTGCGGTTACTTAGACCAGTCCGCTTTACTTTTGGTTCATATTCACTCAGATTGGTCCCTTGCCCCAGTTAACCAAATAGCTTTTCAGCGGTCAGTGGCCCAATTGGAGTACGTTTCCTACTATGTTTACAAATCCTTTATTTGTCAAGATAAGGGTCCTCTCTTAGCGAATTGTTAGGCCTCTGGCTTCGTTGTCTCCCGTCTGTTCAAATTCACGGATGGTTATGTTTATTTATGCAAGTGGTTCGCTTCACTAATGTCTATGCATATCCCATCGGGTCTGGCTCACATTTAATTTCTTATCGTCACTGTATAGTCATTCAGTTCAGTCTCTTGGCTTCGAGGGGTCTCATGGCTTCGGGGGGCCCGATGATCGCTCGGCCTCATGGCTCCGGGTGGCCCTTTGACCGTCCTTCATGTTGTTCGTTAGGGGTACCATATGGTCGTAGGCTTTTTAGCGTCTTAGGTTCCCTGTCAGAGGGGTTCATGGTTACGCGAGTTCCCAAGTCATACTTGTGCCGCTTAAGTGCTTTATAAAAAAAAAATAATAATAATAATAATAAATCTGCCATTAGTCTCGCTTGTATGGCTCCGCCATTAGTCTCCCACGCACGACTTCTCCGTTTATGTTTTACTCACATGACTCCGCCATTAGAGTCTCACGCATGACTTCGCAGATTCAGAGTTACACATATGACTCCGCCATTTAAGTCTCTCGCGCATGGCTTCTCCAAATAAGTGTTACACATATGACTCCGCCGTTATAGTCTCTCATGCAATGCTTCTACAATTAAGTGTTACAGATATGACTCCGCCATCAGTCTCTCACGCATGGCTTCTCCGATTTAGTGTTACACGTATGACTCCGCCATTAGAGTCTCTCACGCATGGCACTGCCATTAGAGTCTCTCACGCATGGCTTCTCCAATTAAGTGTCCGCCATTAGAGTCTCTCACGCATGGCACTGCCATTAGAGTCTCTCACGCATGGCACTGCCATTAGAGTCTCTCACTCATGGCTTCTCCGATTTAGTGTTACACGTATGACTCCGCCATTAGAGTCTCTCACACATGGCACTGCCATTAGAGTCTCTCACGCAAGGCTTCTCCAATTAAGTGTCCGCCATTAGTCTCTCATGCATGGCACTGCCATTAGAGTCTCTCACGCATGGCACTGCCATTAGAGTCTCTCACTCATGGCTTCTCCGATTTAGTGTTACACGTATGACTCCGCCATTAGAGTCTCTCACGCATGGCACTGCCATTAGAGTCTCTCACGCAAGGCTTCTCCAATTAAGTGTCCGCCATTAGTCTCTCATGCATGGCACTGCCATTAGAGTCTCTCACGCATGGCACTGCCATTAGAGTCTCTCACTCATGGCTTCTCCGATTTAGTGTTACACGTATGACTCCGCCATTAGAGTCTCTCACGCATGGCACTGCCATTAGAGTCTCTCACACATGGCTTCTCCAATTAAGTGTCCGCCATTAGTCTCTCATGCATGGCACTGCCATTAGAGTCTCTCACGCATGGCTTCTCCAATTAAGTGTCCGCCATTAGAGTCTCTCACGCATGGCACTGCCATTAGAGTCTCTCACGCATGGCTTCTCCAATTAAGTGTCCGCCATTAGAGTCTCTCACGCATGGCTTCTCCAATTAAGTGTCCGCCATTAGAGTCTCTCACGCATGGCACTGCCATTAGAGTCTCTCACGCGTGGCTTCTCCGATTTAGTGTTACACGTATGACTCCGCCATTAGAGTCTCTCACGCATGGCACTGCCATTAGAGTCTCTCACGCATGGCTTCTCCAATTAAGTGTCCGCCATTAGAGTCTCTCACGCATGGCTTCTCCGATTTAGTGTTACACATATGAATCCACTTTTAGAGTCTCTCACGCATGGCACTGCCATTAGTCTCTCACGCATGGCTTCTCCAATCAAGTGTCCGCCATTAGAGTCTCTCACGCATGGCACTGCCATTAGAGTCTCTCACACATGGCTTCTCCAATTATGTGTCCGCCATTAGAGTCTCTCACGCATGGCTTCTCCGATTTAGTGTTACACATATGACTCCGCCATCAGTCTCCCGCGCATGGCTTCTCCAATTAAGTGTCCGCCATTAGTCTCTCACGCATGGCACTGCCATTAGAGTCTCACGCATGGCTTCTACAATTAGGTATTGCACATATGACTCTGCCATGTGTCTCCCACGCATGGCTTCTCCGATTTAGTGTTACACATATGGCTCCGCCATCAGTCTCTCACGCATGGCTTCTCCAATTAAGTGTCCGCCATTAGAGTCTCTCACGCATGGCACTACCATTAGAGTCTCTCACGCATGGCTTCTCCATTTAAGTGTCCGCCATTAGAGTCTCTCACGCATGGCTTATCTCATTAAGTGTTTCCATATGACTTCGCCAATAGAGTCTCTCACGCATGGCCTCAGCTTGTGTTTTACTCACATGACTCCGCCATTAGAGTCTCTCACGCATGGCACCGCCATTAGTCTCTCACGCATGGCTTATCCCATTAAGTGTTTGACATATGACTTCGCCATTAGTCTCTCACGCATGGCTTCTCCAATTAGTGTTTTACATATGACTTCGCCATTAGAGTCTCTAACGCATGGCTTCTCCGTTCATGTTTTACACACATGACTCCGCCGTTAGTGTCTCTCACGCATGGCACCGCCATTAGTCTCTCATGGCTCTCTCAGTCGCATGGCTTCTACGATTAAATGTTTTCATATATGACTTCACCATTTGAGGTCGGCCTCGTGGCCCCACTACAAGTAGTTTCCATGTCTTCGCTCGCCACTCGGGCTGAGGGTGTTGGTGTCGGGCCTATGTCCTGGGTATCGGTCAGTCTTCCAGTAGGAGGTACAGTAATAAGGCGCATTCACAATGTCTCACAGCTACAGACTCGACAAGTCCTATCACGACTACAGGCACAGCATTCATAGTTATCACGACCTTTAGCTTATTTCCTGTCACAACTGCAGGTATGGTGTGTACGTTCTCTGTCCTCACTACAGGCGACATTAGCTCGTTAATTGAAATAACCATGTATCCGTGTTGATGGTTCCCCAGGCATGGCGTGTTCACATATTCCGCTTAACCTACTAATAGAGTAAGTAGACATACGCCATGTTCTAACTTTTGGGGCCTTTATATATATATATATATATATATATATATATATAAGGTGTGGCCTGGGGAATAAGTAGAGGTGTAGTAGTTTGCAACCAGGAACAGTTGGTGCCCGGTCAGGGCCCTCGGCGAATGCTTGGAATTCATTTAGGCCTTCCAACAGATTCACCATTGTTTGTTTCAGTCTGCAGCTCTCAGGATCCAGACCTTCTCGTAATATGTTCATATGTTAGTATACATAGGAGTAAATAGTTTCTGGTTACCGGCCACTCCTTCAATCGCATCAGCATTAGCCACCTCCAAGAATGATGTGCCGGTGCACATGACAGAGGTAAGGTTGATGGTAGTCACTCTGATATGTACGGTATATTCCGCACCTTCATCGGGGAATGTCTTTTACGTTTAAAGTGGGTGTAGTAATGGTATGTATATATTTTGCTCTAAACTAAGGTCTGCTCTTTTTGCCCCCTTTAGGCTGCCTTACCGCTGCAGTTATAGCATAATTCTACTGCTTGTTGTAGATAGGGTTAGATAGGTTAGGTACACCTTTCGGATAGCCGATCCGACCACAAGTTTTAAGCAAATATATTTGCTGCATTTGTGGGAGGGGAGGCAGATCACAAGACTAGTTACATGCACCTGCGGGCCTAGGCTGGCTGATTGCTAGGCTATTTACAGGCTCCTGTGAGCCCAGGCTGACGCTGATTCAGCTGATTTCACCCACCCACCCACACCATCTTACAGTCATTTCATATTAGGGTGGCCCCCTTTAGGCTGCCCTACCGCAGCAGTTATGGCATAATTCTACTGCTTGTTGTAGATAGGGTTAGATAGGTTAGGTACACCTTTCGGATAGCCGATCCGACCACAAGTGCAGCTATAAAGCTGTAGCCTGCTCTCACTGTATGTATTGGAGGCCATTTGGCAACAGGAAAGGTGGAATACAGAATGGGCTCAGCATGCTAGTGGAACCTGCATTTCCTGATTAAAATGGAAGCCAGTGAGGCACCAAAGAAGTACGATATAGTGTGGGTTCGACATAAATGTGGAGCCTGCATCCCCTGAATATAATGGAGGCCATCATGGCACCATGAGAGGCATAATACAATGTAACGTCGGCATACATGTGGAACCTGCATTCCCTGAATGTAATGGAGGCCGGCATGGCACCAGTGAATGTGTTAGATTCTCGTCTTATAGAGATCGCCTTGACGTTTGGCAGATGGGCCCAAATAATTTTGCACAAAATGTATTTGCCAAGAATCTCAAATGTATTAAATAAGCGCAGCATTAGCACCAAAATACTTTCTGTTACTTTGGCATTATTGTACTTTATTTGGTTGGTCACACTGTATATATTTTTTTGCTTTCAGCCACCTGCATACTGGAATGTACTGACTGACCCCCAATTTTTCTTTGAAGTTAGTCGATGTCTGACCTTTTTGACTCATACTGGGATTAAGAAAAAGGTTTACCATAGCTACTGTGCATACATTTTACCAGGGTGCATTGACTGTTTCTAAGCCAACATCAACACCAAGGACAAACTTTATTCCCCCACAAAAAACGCCTCTCACCCAGATTACAAGTACCTTGTTATACACTGAGAAGGGCCAAAAACCCTGAAGCAGCTGTGTGTAAATGGGTGTGAAGAAGATTCTTGTTTGGCTTATATCCTTAAGGCCCACATACACATTAGTGTATTGCTGGCTGAACCCAGCAAGAATGCCAGGTTCTGCTAACAATCTAATGTGTATGCGTATCTCTCTACTCCCACAACAAATGATATGTTGGGAGAGAAGTTTCAGGCAAACTGAATTTTTCACTCAGTTCTTTTGATCTCCCTAAAGACAAGCCACAATTGACAACACATACATTCTCAGCCAACCCAAACCTGTATGTGCATGGGGGTGGTCGGGAGAGATTTTGGATATATAGCCATTAGCCGTACTCAGACAACAGCTAATGACTGAGTATGTTCATGTTGCATGGCCTTTTAAAAGATCAGACATTGTCTCTAAGGATAGCTATAGGCACCCCTAGAGAGGTAGTTTCTGTCTTCATGCTTTTTCAGTATTTTGCGGTCCACAAAAAACAGATCCACAAAAAATATGGATGACTTCCGCATGCATTCCGTTTTTTGAGGAACAGAACAGCTCGCCCCTGATAGAATACTAAATACCACATTCACTGGTGCCATGCCGGCATCCATTACATTCAGGGAATGCAGTTACCTTTGATAACTTATCAATAAAAACAATGATCAAGGCCATAGGTCATAAAAAGACAGACAAAATTAGTTACTAGTATGATGAATCCTCATCAATATATTGCTCACTCTACTTCAAAAATGATGTAATTTGTCTATGATATACTCACAAACATGCTGTGTGTATTTCATTAAAGAAAATCCATTAAAACAAAGTGATACTTTTGGGACAGTGAAGATTGTAATCCCTGAGGATTTGTCTCATGTATCTTTAATTATGATTAATAGCATGCTCCATTCTAACTCTTTACTCATGCTCAAGATCTTTTTATTTCAACAGAATTTTGAAAGCAAGAACACAGTGCTATTCCCTATTGTGAAGTTTGGTTTTCGATTTATGAAATCACAATATAGTATATTATACAATAGTATAATATATACTATTACGGGGGATACGGGAGACTGACACTGCACAATAGGTACTGACTGAAGGTATTTTTTGAGGAGGCGCATATGTCTTTAAAATATATATGAACTAACTTTTGCACTTGCACTTTATTATATGCATATTTGGTTTTTCTGTATACTTCCCAATGGCTTTTCTTAAATGTTTGATGGCCACTAATCATGGTATCAATTTGCACTAGCACTTTAAATGTATTATAATAGACTTTGGAGTATATTGCACATTTGTTCCCCTCTAAAATTATTGATATGTTACTGATTGTCATTGAAGCAGTTGTTTGTTCTCCTGTAAGGGCATTTAGCCCTTCATGTATGATCATCACCTTGGTTTTTAATATTCAATCATGTTTTATCATTGATGTATTAATAAAGAACTTTTGTTAATTTGATTCGGATTGGTCCCATTTCGTGTCTAATAGTATTGAGGGTTTCACAATCCGATAAATATTGATGTTTCCTCATTATATTTTTGGCGTTATAATAATATAATATAGTATATTATACAATAGTATATAATATAGTTATTTTTGTAGACTTTGAATTTAATTTCTCTGTAAATTCTTTCTCTATTCAATCTGAGTTGACTTTACCATAGCTAGTGTTGAGTGAATTGAAGTATCCGAAGTGGACTTCAATTTGAATTTCAGGGAAAATTTGATGTGCTGCAAAGCCGAATTTCCTAAATTTTACTGAAATGGCGGTAAAAAGGAAAAATCATACTCACCTCATCCATTTGAGCGTGAAGAGGCCGCCACGACCATCTTGATTGAAGATCCCACACAGGATCTTCAATCAAGTTGGCCACGGCGGCCTCTTCATGCTCAAATGGATATGGTTCAGTATTATTATTATTTTTTAACTGATTAACCCCTCAAAGCTCTCATTTTTCATCTCAGATGCTGCGATCAGTGATGAACGCAGCATCTGAGGGGTTCAATGATGGGAGGTGGCACAAATACCTTTTCCCATCATTGAGCCTGCTACTTACAAATAAATGCGATTCATGAAGAAGTAATTAATCATAGAGCAAATTTCTTTGTGAAATTCGGCAAAGCAGTCAAATTGAAATTTTATAAACTTTGTTCATCTCTATCCATAGCTATCTGACATATGTTGACCTTTAAAATCCAACTTAAAATTGCATGAGAACCCTTGAACATGGGAAAATTTTCATCTGCGTCTTTTAATAATATTGTTTTTTCAATACAGTAATGGGATTATACAAGCACAAGTTAATACAAGGCACTTACTAATGTATTGCAATTGTCCATATTGCGACTCTGGACTGCGGTAGTGTGCATAGGCTGACTTTTTTTCCTGTTGGGTGCAAGCGCGGTCACCACTGCTGATTATGTAACCCCTGGATAACAGCAGTTTATAATGTGATTAGAGATGAGCGAAGTTATTTAAAATTTGATTCAACTGCTTTGCCAAATTTCACAAAGAAATTTGCTTTGTGACTAAAAACGTCAGCATGCATGAGATTTTGCGCTGTACCTTCAATCAAGATGGCTGCTGTGGGCTCTGAGATGGCTGCACAAATGGATAAGGTGAGTATGTATTTTTTATTTTATTTTTTACCCCCATTTCAGGAAAATCTATTCGAAAAACAAAGAAATTCAGCTTAACGTTGAATCAAATTTTTCCTGAAATTCGTATCGAAGTCCATTTTGGATACTTTGATTAACTCAACACTAAATGTAATATCAAAGTGTCGCACAGGAGCAACCAGAATCCAAAAAAGGTGGTCTCAGACAAATAGATTCACCAATCTATGAGTGATACAGAATGGAAAAAAAGTTTGCTGGGCCCTCTCAGGATATTGAGATCAATACTGCTTGGTATATAGTTAAGAGCTTTATTGATAAAATATAGTAAAACACTCAGAAAATTACTACTTAAACGTCCCTAAAACTGCCTGTAGTTCTAATTGCCATATATAAGGTATACAACCAGAGGTTGTGGACTTTGCACTCAATCTTGGGTGCTATAGATTACATTTGTGGATCCATGGGTTACCCATAGGTTGTTTAGGACTATTTGTACCTTATATATGGCAATTAGAACTACAGGCAGTTTTAGGGAAGTTTGATTAGTAATTTTCTGAGTGTTTTACTATATTTTATCAATAAAAGCTCTTAACTATGTACCAAGCAGTATTGATCTGAATATCCTGAGAGTGCTCAGCAAACTTTTTTTCTATTTCAACACTAAATGTGATGAAAAATGAATCAGGCCAGCAAAAGAAGCAATATGGATAATAACAATACATTAGTTAGTGCCTTAACTTTGTCTATATGATAAATACCATTTGTTTAAGTGAGACAACCCCTTTAATGGAAAGGAAACTATTGCTACTATTAGGCCCCTTTCACACGGGCGAGTTTTCCGCGCGGGTGCAATGCGTGAGGAGGACGCATTGCACCCGCACTGAATCCGGACCCATTCATTTCTATGGGGCTGTGCACATGAGCGGTGATTTTCACGCATCACTTCTGCGTTGCGTGAAAATCGCAGCATGTTCTATATTCTGCGTTTTCACGCAACGCAGGCCCCATAGAAGTGAATGGGGATGCGGAAAATCGCAAGCATCCGCAACCAAGTGCGGATGCGCTACGATTTTCCCGCATTGTTGCTTAGCAACGGGACCCAATCTCTATTATTTCCCTTATAACATGGTTATAAGGGAAATAATAGCATTCTTAATAAAGAATGCATTATTAAATGATGAGGAAGGGGTTAAAAATAATAAAGTTAACTTACCTTAGCCACTTGATCGCGTAGTCGCGATCTGTCCTCTCTTTCCCTGCAGCATCGATGATCTAAAGGACCTGTGATGACGTCACATCACATGGCTCATCACCTGCTCCATCACTATGGTGATGGAGCATGTGATTGGTCCATGTGACCATGTGACATCATCCAAGGTCCTAATCACTATTCTCAGGCTGTGGATAGTGCTTAAGGACCTTGGATGATGTCACGTGGTCACATGGACCATCACATGCTCCATCACCATAGTGATGGAGCAGGTGATTGGGCCATGTGATGCTGTGACATCATCACAGGTCCTTTACATCTTTCAAGCTAACGGAGAGGAGGCCGGGCTTCGCGATCAAATGGAACAGGTAAGTAATTATTAGTTTATTATTTTTAACCCATTCTGCACCGGGTTCAACATTAGGGAGATGATTAAGGGTATTATTTTACATTATAACTATGTTATAATGTGAAATAATACCAGCGGGATAATTTCTGACCCAAACATGCACTTCTGTGAAGAAGTGCAGGTTCGGTCTGGGTACCAAAAGTGCCGATTTTCTCCCGCGTGCAAAACGCATGACAGCGCTTTGCACTCGCAGGGAAAAATCGCGGCGATTCCCGCAACGCACCCGCACTGTTTGACGGAGTGCACCCGCAACGCCCGTCTGAAAGAGGCCTTAAAATTGCACGTTTGGTCCTTGCAGCTAGAACCCCTTAAATAAAATAGACCCACCATTCAGAAAAAAAACATTTGTGTATATTTATTAACACAAACATGAATAGATTTATCTGACTTTAGGCTTTTACAATCATCAATTCTGAAATATAGGAATAACTTATTCAAAGCCTGAAATGGTTCTCTTTTATCAGGCAATCCATAGGAGAACTCATGGACTTTCACTGATCTATGCCACTGATCTATTAATACAGGATGGCCCTTTCAATGCGCCAAATATAAAAATATTTTTTTTAAGGGGGAAGTGTTGTTGTATGTTTTTGTGGTGGCCAGGTTCCCTTACAGAAAATTGGGGAATAGTTTTGGGCCTGAATGGTATTTGTGGTGTCCTACTGTAAGATGGAAGATGGAATCAGAAGGAGGATACATTTGTAAGTTAAAGTTAAAGTGGTGTTTACTTGACATACAAAGTGTAACAAGCTGATGGTTACAAGTTACAATAGTCTTTGATAGGCAAAAGGTTTTGTGGTTATAGTCTCCCAAAATGGGCACAGACAACTCACTCTTTCTAGATCGTTCTGCGTACAATTACTCAATATTGACACTTTTGTTTCTTCAGACTGGCATCAATGTACATGGCCTGTCTGCACTTATAACTAAAGATACAATTCCATGTGGCACAGTATCACACGATATGTACAGACTCTAAAAGGTGCTTCCAGGTTGACGTATCTAACTTTACAACCACTGTGCACTCAGTCACTCACACAATATTGCTTACAGACTGCAGGCTCTGTCTCTTTTAAGGCCCCGGTTGCTTTTAGGATGCATGGACTAGGTGGCTTCTCTTTATCCCTCAGCTCATACTTCAAATATCTGTAGTATTCAACTTCTAATACCCTAGCAATTCTCTGAAGTGTTGCATTCTTCTTTCCAGTAGCAACTACTTCTGCTTTTTCCCACAGGAATAGCAATGGATCTGTAACAAGCATCTGCCACAAGCTTACTCTTACATGGTGTGTCTCACATTCACACTGACTGATCATAATGGAATTTCAGCCATGAGCTTCTAATACAAGCTCAAGGACCTGCCAGTAATTGGCCAATCCAGATCTATCTTCAGCACAGGACCTTGCTAATTAGATCAGCTAATCAGAAGGTATTGCATGATTATTTAGTGTGATCTGTGTAATGTCCCTTTACATTCTACCCAAGGTATATGACTTCCCCATGATGTCAGTACATTGTCATGGTCTCCCCCTAACCTCACTATACTGTCCTACCTATGATCTCAAAATTTGAAAGTAATCCTGGGTGGGGGATGGCTGGCATGGATGTTTTAAAAAGTCACACTTCAAAAATGTGACTCAAAAGTGACGTACTCTGAAATCTTGACCAAATTTTCTCCCTGCATTTGTAGGTGGCACTGGAAGGCACAGTGTTCAAAAGTCACATTTTTGTGCAAGGGACAACAAAACGTCACCAAACCTCTATTTGAAACTTTTTGAAGCCAGAATTGTAGAGTGCAGGGCTTGATAAATTATCCCCATTGACTTCTTTATAAGAGGTACAATGCTGATTTCCAACCTTCTTTACAGGTTTATGCACCAAATACTCTGGACTGCATGGTAGCTTCCCCTTATCTCTATCTGTAAAAAGATTCATTATCAGAAGAGCTCATTTACATTACTTGAAACACATCTTAAACTGAATCTTTAATGTTTCATTTGCAACACAAGTAAAGATTCATCTTACTTCTGACTGTACATATCTATTTATAGTAATAATACAAAGGGATAGGGGTCAACATCTGAAACCATACAGCATGCATTTTTTAATGACCATACAGCTTTACACATATAAAAAGCTGCAATAGAAAACCATTCCCATATGATGCCATTCAGTAGCTTGAGGGAAGACAGATGTTTCATGACGAGACATCTGGCTTAGAATTTAAGATGAAAAATACAAATAATATATGCAATGCTAACTAATCACATGGAATACATCTGAACACATGCCACAGAAAAAATGTGTGTATCTTAAACCCTCTCATATTGGTGTTGGAAATTATGATAATATGAGGTGAAAGTGTAGAGATAAGCATATTCTCGTCATATTATGCTGGAATATTGTAGTTTCCAAGTTATGAATTAAAGTGCAGACCGATAATCAATTTTCATGGGCTGTATGGTTTTTTATAGGACAATTTGTACTTTCTAATGACCCATTTTAAATTCCATACAATGTATTGGGAAACTAATAAACTATAAACAAAAAATATTGGAGTGGAATTGGAAAGAAAATGCAATTGTACCATTGTTTTACGGGTTTCGTTTTTACAATGTTCACTGTGAGTTAAACATTATTATGCATTACCTTTACTTTGTGGGAGAGTACATTTATAGCTATACCAAATTTATGTAGTTTTTATTATGCTTTAACCCTAGACGAAGGCATAGCCACATGAGGGCTTATTTTTTGCGGGACAAGTTATATTTTTTAATGTCTTGTATTAGAAAACGGGGAGAAAATTATTTGTAGGACAAAATTTTAAAATATCCAAAATTCCGCCAAGGTTTTTGGGATTTTGATATTATGGAGTTTACTCGCAAAAAATTGACATGACATCCTTCTGCAATAAATATGATTAAGGCAATACAAGATTGATATAGTTCTTATTCAGTTTTACTACTCTTAAAAAAACTAAAACCTTCAAAATAAAAAATCTAAATTTTCTTTGCATTGCCGTTTTATGATATAACTTTTTTAAATGAACTGTAGTTTTTATAGTAGCAACCTAAAAACTTTTACCTCACAGTGACTGTTGAGCAATGGGGATCAAGCGAAACCTGTGAGGAACACTGAGGAATCAGGCAAAACCATGGTCTGGGACAGGCCAGAGTCTGGAGAGGCAGGGTATGTGCAATCCAGTAAACGGTCTAAGGTCAGGGCAGGCAGCTTAGGGTCAGTACAGAGATCAAGAGATGAGTATTATACTCAGCCTAAAAACTTAAAATGTAGCATCTTCCTCCACATCCAGGACTAAAGGGAAAAAAAACACTTAAACCCAACTCCTGCCTTACTTTTTCCCAGATTTTCAAAATCATATGAATGTTGGCATTTCTTCCTGAGGGATCTTATTAATAAACCCACTGTTTTATTAATGAAAATATGTTAAAAAGCATATGATTTCTGAGTCTATTTAACCCAAGCTAATTCTTAGTGGGGTCTGCACTCCAATCAATTAGTTGTTTCAATTGAGAACACAGAAAATATAATTTGAGATTTGGGACACCTAGAACTCCCCTTTCCATCGTTAGATACAAAAATACTATCTTAATTCCTGGCCTATTTTAATTCCACATAAAATTACAAAACATACTTTAAAAAAACGTAAAAATGTTTTCCAACCTCCAAAACCAATTTTAGTTAGGGTCGGAAAAGCATTTAACTTAAAGAAAAAGGTACTCACCTATTCACTGTCACTCGTTTCATCGCTATGCCTCCCGATCCTGCTCCTTTTGGTTCTTGGCGGTCCAGAAATGTGACGTCCCATCTATGATTATGTGCACTGCTTCAGCCATTCACTGGCCACAGCAATGACATTTTCCCAAGAGGCATGTGACCACAGACACTAAGCAGTCATGTGCCGCTTGGGATACATTATCATTTAATCAAATGAATGGCTACAGTGATCCCAAACAGGATGTCACACCTCCAGTCTGCCTTATACTAGAAGGAGTGGGGTTGAGAGCCCTTAGATTTGAGGCAATGGGATAGGATTTGAGGCAATAAGACTGTACAATAATAGATCTTAAGGAGCCTTTAGTACAAATTAATTTTCATTTTTGAAAGTCTCTTATTTGTTATGGACTAAGACTCATGCAATAGCTTACTGCATATGAAAAAGCAAAACCATGTATTACTGGCAATTTTCTAGAAAATGTACCTATTTTTTAGAGAAAAATCGTTGCATGATAATAAAGTCAAAACATGAATTGTGTCCAATTAGTTTGAACAAACTATAAATAGGATACTAAATATAATTTATTTCCAGCTTTAAAGTATAACCTGCGTAATACAAGAATCAAGACCTTTCAATTAGCTAATTTCTCTACAATTGGTGCCATTTAGTTCCTTTCAAAACTGCTTCTTCTTTACCTTTATTTAATGGGCAATAATACTTCAAAACCCCTACACTAAAATGTTGAATAGCTCAATTAATTTCCATTAATTAGACAGTGAAGTAGTACTAAGTACCCACTCAGTCAATCAATCACAATAAAAAAGATATTCCCTCAGAGTTTAGAGAGATATTGATCTATTCACGGCTTTCTCTCCTATAATCCGCTGGGGAAAACAGTGCTAAATGGGGGCAAATGAAATGTATTAAAATCGACATTATTAAAAAGGCATGATGAACTAAATGACAAATAATACTGCCGTTGTATGTCTCGGAATGGTCTTCAATATCTGTGTAAAATATAAAACAAAGCATAGCTTCCTATTTTATTTTCGTGTTTAACTCTTTCAGCCCCAGAGGTTTTTTTGTTTTTGTATTTACATTTTAGATAGCACTTACACAGGCTGTGGGCTCTTCCGCTCAGGTCCTGACCAAATGTTGCCCTTCTCTTTCTGTTCAGCTGCATTTACTATCATGCAACTGAAGGGCACACTTCTGGTTTGGACCCAAGCGGAAGAGCCTGCAGCATATTTGAGTACAATGGAGATGGCTGGGTATGGACTAACTAAACTATATTTCTTCCACAGGATAGTAGAAAATACTGATTTCCTAAAAAAAAAAAAACAACATAGAACCCCTTTAAATTCAGTAGAAGTGCAAATCTTCAATCAGTAAAGAAAGATTTAGCTCTATGAATTTACCCTTTATTTTGTGAAAACAAACCCTATTACTTTAGGTAGGACCAATGTTCAAAAAAGCATGGCCACTATTTTAGTAAGACGCTCTAGTTAGTACTACATGCTTTTGAACAGTGGTTCCCAATCTTTTCACTCCAAGTACCCTCTAGTTACAAGAAATTTGCACAGAACCCCGCTCCCCCATCACCCAAGGAAGTTAACTGTGAAAGTTGACAGCAGTTTCTTCAGATTTTACAGAATAGTTCAGCATATAGCACTAATCATTCTGTGATCTGTGACACCAGATTAGGACCTATGATGAATGACTATTACTTTTTAAATTACATTCTGCATGACCAAACATACAGGAGAACACATCACTACATACCTATTACATCCAGTGACGTCTCTTCTGACACTGTATATACAATATGTTCTCTTTCCTCATCTTCACCATTCAGACCAGACCACCATGATGATTTCTTTCTCAGGTCTGGTCTTCTCTTGCAGATTTTGAAACACATCTTAGTTTCCTTTATTCTTCCACCTTCTAAACACCCATCTTGCCTTCCCCAATATTGTGACCTATGTGCACCCCAATACTATACTTCAGAAACTGATAGTCCCCTTGAAAATACTGATAAAATACAGAAACTGCCTCCTTCATAATAATTCACATACAGTGCTCTCAAAAATAATTGCGCTCAGCAAATCTGACAGCAATAGTAAAAAAAAAAGTAATAGTGCTCCAAAAATCCCAACAATAGTAATTCTCTACCAGAGAAGTACTAGTGCCCAAACAATGCCCCAAGAAGTAATAATGTTACCCACAATACTCATATGAGTATTAATGTTCCCCATAGCGTCACGGTGGGGAGTGGGGGAAAACCCCCACCGTACAATGTCCATGGCTACTAGGCCAGGATGCAGGCAACAGGGAGCTGGTCACCTCCTATAGCTGCCCCTAGACTCCTGACTGTATGAGCCGCCCTTTATGGTAAGGAGTCCCATATCCTCGAACTTAGAGCCCTGGCATCCCTGCATTGCCCTGAAGGATGGTTACAGGGCAGAGACCACCTATTCATCCTACAACACGGATGAAAAGGTGTCTCCAGAGGCCCAGCAGCTGACCACAAACTAGACAGGGTCTACACCAGAATGGCAGGTAAGTATAACACAGCAACAAACACCTAAAGTTATCAACACTTACCTGCCGCCACCGAGATGGACAGGAGTTGCGGTAGTCGCCAAGATCTAAACGGACCTCCATGCCAACCAAGGGTGGCTCACACAGATAGGGGAACACACAGCCAAGGAGCAGAGCTCCTACACCTAGCTAAATAACATACAAACTCACCAGGCTCAACCACACCAAAATATAAAGAGACCTGAGGCCACACCCAGCTCACCTAGCACACACCATTAACCCTGTGCAAACCAAAATGGGGAAACCACCAAATTAAAGGGAAAGTGTCTCGCATGCAAAACCACCATGTTGCCAGCGGCAACCGCACGTGAGGCTACCATGTCACAGCCCGCACATACGGCGACCACGAAACCTTGCCACTGGCAACAGCATGCGAAGGCACCAAGTCACAACCTCACCAAGGGTCGTGACACATTGTTCCCCAGTAGTAAAAATGCCCATTATAGTAACCCCAGTAATAGCAGTCCATCAAAACGCCACCAGTAGTAATAATCCCCCTATAAGTGATAATGCCTTCCTATAGTGCCCCAGTAGTAAAAAAAAAAGCCCACCACAGAGCCCTTCAGTAGTAATAAAGCCCATAGTTATAATGCCCCCAGTGGTATTAAAGCCCCAGTAGTACATATACCTCCAGTAGTAATCAAGCTTCCCATAGTGCCCCTCATAGTATTAAAGCCACAATAGTATGCCTGTAGAGGTACAGTAGGCGTATATATAGATATATATGTATATGCCCCTTTGCTGATATATATACATACAAAATTATTTGGGCCTGTCTGCTGATTTTATTCGTTGGAAGCCATCTGGCACCAGGGGAGGTGTGGAGTGGGCTCGGCATGCATGTTGGTACCTGTATTCCCTGGATTCAATTGAGGCCATTTTGACTCCAAAAATGACAAAAATTATGGTGGGCCCAGCATGCATGTGGAACGTACACTCCCCGAATGTTATCAGGGCCGTCACGGCACATCACAGGTAGAATAGACTCAGGATACAATGTTTTCAAAATACAATGGCTTTTTCTTGGTCACTGTACATTTAAACTAGACTCAACATACAATACTTCATGCCTGCTCGAAGAGAAGAAGAGAGGGAAAGTTCAGAAGGGGAGACAGAGAGAAGGAGGAGACGAGTTGGAAGCAGGGGGAGGTCGTTGCAAGGAGTTAGTGGCACAGTCAGACAGCATGTATCGGCACCTGGGGTCAGCCAGACAGCACGCCAGTCAACGCATGCTGTGGCCACCACCAGAATGCCGTCATTGCAAAGCTCAGCAGTGTGGCATTTTTTTTGTGTGTCTGCCTCTGATAACAGCAATGCCATTTGCAACCTGTGCCAAAAGAAACTGAGTCGTGGGAAGTCCAACACCCACCTCGGTACAACTGCTTTGCGAAGGCACATGATCTCACATCACAAACGCCTATGGGATCAACACATGAGTACAAGCAGCACACAAACTCAAAGCCACCATGCTCCTCCTGGTCCAGCATCTTCAGCCACGTCAACCACTGCTGTCCTCCCTGCCCCCTCTCAAACAACCGCCACTCCACCTCTCACCTTCAGCAGTTCCTGCTCATCTGCCCACAGTCAGGTGTCTGTCAAGGACATGTTTGAGCATAAGAAGCCAATGTCACAGAGTCACCCCCTTGCCCGGCGACTGACAGCTGGCTTGACGGAACTCTTAGCCCGCCAGCTTTTACCATACCAGCTGGTGGAGTCTCAGGCCTTCAAAAAATTTGTCGCTATTGGGACACCACAGTGGAAAGTACCCGGACTAAATTTTTTTTCCAAAAAGGCAATCCCAAACCTCTACAATGTCATTGAAAAGGAAGTCATGGCATCTCTGGCATACAGTGTTGGGGCAAGGGTCCATCTGACCACTGATACCTGGTCTGCAAAGCACGGTCAGGGCAGGTATATCACGTACACTGTGCATTGGGTCAACCTGCTGACGGCTGACAAGAATGGAATACGTGGCTCCGCAGCGGAGTTGGTGACACCGCCACGACTTGCAGGCAGACGATATCCTCCTCGGCTGAGTCCTCTTCCGCTGCGGCGTCTGGCTGCACATCAACTGAATCCCCCCAGCTCCCCAGGGGCTATTCCACATCCCGGATATGACAGTGTCACGCTGTCTTGGGGTTGACTTGCCTGAAAGCAGAGAGCCACACAGGACCAGCACTCCTGTCCGCCCTGAACGCACAGGTGGATCAGTGGCTGACCCCGCACCAACTGGAGATCGGCAAAGTGGTGTGTGACAATGGAACAAATTTGTTGTCGGCATTTAATTTGGGCAAGTTGTCACATGTGCCGTGCATGGCACATGTGTTAAATCTCATCGTACAACGCTTTGTACCCAGGCTTACAGGACGTCCTCAAGCAGGCCAGAAAGGTGTGTGGCCATTTCAGGCATTCCTACACGGCCATGGCGCACTTTTCCGATATTCAGCGGTGAAACAACATGCCAGTGAGGAGCTTGATTTGCGACAGCCCAACACGTTGGAATTCAACACTCCTAATGTTCGACCGCCTGCTCCAACAAGAAAAAGCTGTCAACGAGTATTTGTATGACCGGTGTGCTAGGACAGCCTCTGCGGAGCTGGGAATTTTTTTGCCACGTTACTGGACGCTCATGCGCAATGCCTGTAGGCGTCTTTTTGAGGAGGTGACAAACCTAGTCAGTTGCACCGAAGGCACCATCAGCGACCTCATCCCATTTGTTTTCTTCTTGGAGCATGCCCTGCGAAGAGCGCTGGATCAGGCTGTAGATGAGCATGAAGAGGAAGAGGAAGAGTTGTGGTCACCATCACCATCAGAAACAGCCTTGTCATCATCGCTTGCCGGACCTGCGGCAACGCTGGAAGAGGATTATGAGGAAGAGGAGTCAGAGGAGGAATGTGGCGGCTTTGAGGAGGAGGAATACCAACCACAGCAGGCACCCCAGAGTGCTCGTTGTTGTCACCTATCTGGGACCCATGGTGTTGTACGTGGCTGGGGGAAGAACAGACCGTCAATGACATCAGTGAGGACGAGGAACGGGAAATGAGTAGCTCTGCATCCAACCTTGTTCAAATGGGTCTTTCATGCTGTCATGTCTGTTGAGGGACCCTCGTATAAAAAGGATGAAGGAGAACGACCTGTACTGGGTGGCCACGCTACTGGACCCCCGGTATAAGCAGAAAGTGGCAGAAATGTTACCAAATTACCGAAAGTCGGAAAGGATGCAGCAGTTCAAAACGAAACTAAAAAATATGCTTTACACAGCATATAAGGGGGATGTCACAGCACAACGGGAATCTAATAGGGGAAGAGGTGAGTGTAATCCTCCTCCTACCACGGCGGCAAGGACTAGACGATTTACAGATGTGTTGTTGATGGAGGACATGCGGAGCTTTTTCAGTCCTACACATCGCCACAGCCCTTCGGGATCCAGCCTTAGAGAACGACTTGACCGACAGGTAGCAGACTACCTCGCCTTAACAGCAGATATCGACACTCTGAGGAGCGATGAACCCCTTCACTACTGGGTGTGCAGGCTTGACCTGTGGCCTGAGCTATCCCAGTTTGCGATAGAACTTCTGGCCTGCCCTGCTTCAAGTGTCCTGTCAGAAAGGACCTTCAGTGCAGCAGGAGGCATTGTCACTGACAAGAGAAGTCGCCTCGGTCAAAAAAGTGTTGATTACCTCACCTTCATAAAGATGAATGAGGCATGGATCCCGAAGGGACTGACAGTGGGGGATACGTTTGACTAACAAAAGGCCTGATTACATGCCTTGGCCTCAAAATGGTACCCACGCTGCTGTATTTAATGTCTGCATACCAGATGACTTTCGTGAATTCTCCACCACCAACTAGGGTTTAAGCTGCAATGTTTTAGTCACTTTTCTGCCTGGAAAACATCAATTTTTCCGGCCGCTGCTACAATAGCGGCTGCAACAATGCCATTTTTTTTCAGGCATGTGTACATGCCTAATTTTTATGTCCTATGGTGCAGCACTGTGGCTGCAAAAACAAAACAAAAAAAAAGGCACATACAAGTGTCAATTCCCCTTCGTGATCGTTACCTTGTTGTGGTGAAGGGGCTTGCTTATCACAATGAAGCAATCATCACCTCTATGAGTGTGTTGGCAATGATGCCACACCCCAGATGATAATGCCGTTGCTTCATTATGGTCAGACCAAAAGCGATCGGACGGCTGGATAATATTTCATAGAAAAAACATTAATTTACCTTTTTTTTTTTTAAGTTGTATGGGTTTTTAATACATAAAATAAAAAATCATAATAAAGTCTCTTAATAGTTTATTAGAAATAATGCAGACAATTAAAAAAATCCCCATCAATTCCAATACAAAGCAAGTACAGAGCTCAGAACTAAATTAGTTCATGATGTTGTAATGGTTCGTTAATTCAACAATGTTTAATCAATTCGACACACGTCCTCGGATAGGGTACGTAACAGGGATTAAACTGATAGGAATAGTACTAGTTAAGACATCACTCATATAGTGTGTCACAGCACATTGCTCTGTGCATGCGCAGTGCCCCAATTTGGGAGTAAGAGGACCGACCAAGCTGCTTTTTCCATCTCCCGGTTCCTGAAATCAATTCAGTTTGGTGTATGAGAGTTTGGTCTGTCACTGTGAAGGCAGTTGAAGGTACCCGGCCTAAATTTTTTTTCACAAAAGGCAATCCCTGATATGGGATGTAACAGGGATTAAACTGATGAGAATAGTACTACAGAAAATAACACTCATATGGGGTGTGACAGTAAATTGCACGGCGCAGACGCAGTGACTGTGGATAAAAACAAAGGGGAGGGAGCCAGCGTTTTTTTAACCATCTCCCCGTTCGAAAAATCTATTCAATAAATGGAACCCAGATTGGGGACGTTAGAGGGATTAAACTGATGAGAATAGTACTACAGAAAATACCACTCTTATGGGGTGTGACAGTAAATTGCACGGCGCAGATGCACTGACCGTGGATAAAAACAAAGGGGAGGGAGCCAGCGTTTTTTTAACGATCTCCCCGTTTGAAAAATCAATTCAATTCACCTTTCGGGGACCCTTGGTGTTGTACGTGGCTGGGTGGAGGAAGAAACCTTCAATGACATCACCGGGACTTGGCTAGCTTGGTATCCAACCTTGTGCAAATGGGGAGTTTGCCGTTGTGCAAATGGACTGTTTGCGGTGCATTAAAAGGGGAGTTTGGTCTGTCAATGTCTGTGAAGCAGGCGTAACCCTTACACTACCTGATCGATACAACATCATACCTGATCGTATACACACACTATATGTTTTAAAGCATGTTATTCAAAACAATTGAGGAATGTCTGCGTCCACTACGTAATTTTCCATGGGAGTTTTGCCATGGATCCCCCTCCGGCATGCCACAGTCCAGGTGTTAGTCCCCTTAAAACAACTTTTCCATCACTATTGTGGCCAGAAAGAGTCCCTGTGGGTTTTAAAACTCTCCTGCCTATTGAAGCCTATAGCAGTTCGCCCGTTCGTGAACATTTGCGACTGAAAATTTTATGTTCGCGACATCACTACTGTTAAATTCTATCATACTTAAGATTCTCTACTTTTCGCTTCAAGTCTACAAAAGAAACCCAGCTGACCATAATACTGATCAGCACTGGAATGAGCCACCTGGAATGCTACATGCTGCCAACTATTGTTTAGTGAAGCATTTGAGGTGCAATTCAATCGAAGTTTAAAAATACTTTGATTCACTGAATTTATTTGCGCTTCGTAGTAGCAAGTTAAATTTTCATAAGATGGCAGCGGTATGTGTTACAAAATGAAAGTAAGAAGCCTGGGAAAGCAAGATCACCCATAATGCTGTGCAGCCAGCCGATCCACAGGTAGTCATCCCCTGTGATGTTACACCCTTATAAAAGCCTTATCACATGCAGTCTCCACCATTGTCCTGTAAGTTTCGCATAGGAAGAGACATGAGAAGCCTCATGCGCTAGGGAGAGTGTTGCTACAATAAACCAGAGTAGTGTTGAGCGAACAGTTCGAGCATCGTTCGGGTTCGTACCGAATTTTGGGGTGTCCGGGACACAGACCCGAACCCGGACATTTTCAAAAAAGTTCGGGTTCGGGTTCGTTGTTCGTCGATTACTTCCCGCTTTCTGAAGGGCTGCACAGCAGCCAATCAGCTAGCGTTTTGTTTCTTGCCCTAAGAGCCCATCACAGCCATGCCTACTAATGGCATGGCTGTGATTGGCCAAGTGCAGCATGTGACCCAGCCTCTATTTAAGCTGGAGTCATGTAGCGCTGCACGTCACACTGCTCTGATTAGTGTAGGGTGAGGACGCAGCTTCTGTCAGGGCGAGATTAGGCAGGGTAAAGTCAGCAACAGTACCTAATGAACGGATCGATCTGTGAATGATTGAACTTCTGCTAGTTACTTGCTCACTGGATTTTAGGCTGCACAGAGCGTTTTTCTGTCACTTATTTTCTGGGTTGATCGGCGACCATTTTGTGACTTGTGGTGCACCAGAACAAGCTGCCACCAAGTCCATCAATCCATCAATACTAGTTTTTTTTTTTCTATATCCTACATCAGGGGCTTGGCTGTGCTAATTGTCACCCCTAGAAACTTAGGATAGCAATTTCTATATTTTATTAAGGGGTTAAATACAATCGCCCAAATACCAATCCCCTAAATCTGTTGTTCCAGCTTTGGCTAGACAAGTATAATACTGTCTGCTGTCTGGCAAAGGATAGATTATTTTCTGTGGTGAAATTCAATTGCCAAAATAGCAATACCCTGAATCTGGTGTCCCAGCTGTTGCAGGCCAGGTTTCATAGTGTCCGCCAAAACATAAATTTTGTTCTGGGGTGAAATAATTCTGCCAAAATAGCAATACCCTGAATCTGGTGTCCCAGCTGTTGCAGGCCAGGTTTCATAGTGTCCGCCAAAACATATATTTTGTTCTGGGGTGTAATTCACTTGCCAAAATAGCAATAGCCTAAATCTGGTGTCCCAGCTGTTGCAGGCCACGTTTCATAGTTTCCGCCAAAACATATATTTTGTTCTGGGGTGAAATTAATTTGCCAAAATAGCAATACCCTGAATCTGGTGTCCCAGCTGTTGCAGGCCAGGTTTCATAGTGTCCGCCAAAACATATATTTTGTTCTGGGGTGTAATTCACTTGCCAAAATAGCAATACCCTGAATCTGGTGTCCCAGCTGTTGCAGGCCAGGTTTCATAGTGTCTGCCAAAACATATATTTTGTTCTGGGGTGAAATTAATCTGCCAAAATAGCAATACCCTGAATCTGGTGTCCCAGCTGTTGCAGGCCAGGTTTCATAGTGTCCGCCAAAACATATATTTTGTTCTGGGGTGAAATTAATCTGCCAAAATAGCAATACCCTGAGTCTGGTGTCCCAGCTGTTGCAGGCCAGGTTTCATAGTGTCCGCCAAAAGCACAGTACTGACTAGTCAACCGTCAATTGGTATATTGGGTATAGTGATGAGAAATAGAAAGGAATTCACAGAAGACACCACTAAAATGTAACTTTTATTAGATAAACTAAAAGATAGATGTCAATTCAGACAAGTTTTGTCACTAACTTGCTCTAATGTGTGATAATCATTAGACCGGGCAGGTATCGGATATGCAGGGAGGAATAACCTATCCCTCACACTTACCCTGTTTGCTAGAGACCCTGCCTAGCACCTCAGAATAGCCGCCCCGATAGGGGCGATCCCGCATCAGGAACCTCCTGTAGACCCTCAACTGTCCCTGATGCGGAAGAAACCCACCACCAAGAATGTCGTGCCGTCTGCAGGTCAGTCAAGATACAAAAAACAAAAAATCTTTATACAGTTTGCCCAATGGCCCAGAGGTATGATGGACCCCCCAGATGTTAAATTATATAATATAAATTTGTCCTAGAGGTTATATTCTACCTCTAAAAGACAGTACTCCATGTCCCTTGTCCCAACGCGTTTCCCCACATCGAGCCCGATGTGGTTCATCAGGGGACTATACATAAGAAGGGAAAATACCCTAAATATTTTGTCGGCAGTAAAGGTATGAATACTGACCAATCAATGACACAGTATGATGACACAATATGGATTCACTTAGTGTACCCCGGTCCAGGAGCGCTATACCCTATATCCCAACCTGCCTCCTAAGGTATATATTGGAGTGCTGGTATATAGGGAACAGATAGACCAAATAATAACCCAGGACCGTGGGTCGGAAAGACGACAGAGAAAATCCGGACATAAAACCAAGCCCAAGATAGGGCAAAGATATGTCAGATAACCGGCGCATACACTGGCAGATCTCAGACAATAAAAAGATAGTGGAATTACAGAGGGTCTGCCAGTGTATAATCAGGACCGGTAAAGATTAGGGGGAGTCTGACTCGACCCGGTAACCCCTGATGTCGGTGATCAATACCCCTAGCTGTACGGACCAAGACCAAGCAACAGCTGACAAGCAGATAATCATCCGATACTAAAGCCTAACTGTTGTCATACAGATGGAATTCAATGGAAAGCTATATACCACCCCTCAACAGCATACAACAACACCGCATACTTGAAAGGTGAAGAAGATAATTTAGTCAACTTCCAGATACTTGCGGGGTCACTGTATCTACAGTGTGGGGGTTGGTGGTCTGGTCTGTCTTGTCCAAGTCGTCCCCTGGGCGATGCGTGCCTCACCTGTCCTCACTCCACGCGCCCATTTTTAAAGAGGACGCCCGGCGTCCGCCCCGAACAGCATGTACGGCAATCACTGCGTCACGGTCAGGACGCTCCGATCACGTGATTGCTCACGTGGGCGGAAGTTTGTGCTCACCCGCACACGTGATGCGTTTCAAAGGCCGGAACTAGTGGTCTGGTCATGTGATCAACTGTCATCATGCGTTCCAAGTATGTATTAGTGTAATCCACAATGGTTAGTTGTGTGTTTATATTTCTATAGGTACATACTGCAACTTAATTCATATATGTGGGCCCCTATTTTAACGTGTAGCATATACACACAAGAGTGAACAACTAGATATAAAAAACAAACAGGCGAGAAAGGACACAACAGGAACTGATGTGTAATGTACAATCCCATCTGTCCTAACCCTGTTTTAACAATACGGAAAAGTCATCACAAAGCAAAGCACGGTATTTTTGGGTGCCAACCAAATTTTGGTGCACCCAGACTATTCCATACATTAAGTGGCCAATAGGCCCAAGCGGCTAGTTCCTAAATAAAGCAATTGTAGTCTATGTTTTCATTAAGGCCTATAGGGAATAGGGTATTCAGTTTAAAGGTCCATTTTGCTTCCTTCTGTCTTAAAATACTGTCGGTGTCACCACCCCTGATGGTCACATGCACCACTTCTACCATATTGAATTTTACACCTGGATTGATTCCTCCATGATTAGCCATTATGTGTCTCACAATAGGCTTATCCCGTCGGTTTCTGATGTCGCCAATATGTTCCAAAATACGTGTTTTGAAGGCCCTACATGTTTTGCCTATGTATTTTTTGCCACAGGGACATGTCATGGGATAAATAACTCCCCTTGTGTTACAGTTGGCAAAATCCCTTGCCCAAAACTTTTTAGTCCCTGAGCTATCACAAAAGGTGTCGCTGCGGGTAATGTATTGACACGCTTTGCATCGGCCACATCTAAAGGATCCCTTTTGACGGTTGGACAACCAGCATCCACTCGTGGACACTGGGGGTTCGAAATGACTATGGACAATTGTCACCTACATTACGTCCTCTCCTATAAGTGATGGCAGGGTAGTCAGGGATAAATGGAGCCAAGTCAGGGTCTGTTTTTAATAGGGACCAGTATCTTGTGATAATGTCCCTAACTTGTTGGGAGGCTGAGTCATATGTTCCTATTATGCGGAGACTATTCTCATCCTTTTTTGTCCTGTTGGTGTTCGTCTGTAGTAAAGTTGTACGTTTACTATCCCGTGCCGACTGCCAAGCCTCATTGAGGAACCTATTGGGATAACCTCTCTGTTTGAACCTATTGAATAGTCTTAGGGATTCTGCCTCAAAGGCATCTGCGGTGGAGCAGTTTCGCCTAGTTCTCAAAAATTGGCCCTTCGGTATACCCCTTCTAAGAGGTTTAGGGTGGAAACTGTCCCACCGCAGAAGGCTATTAGTCGCCGTCCCTTTACGAAACAGGGTAGTTTCTAGAGTAGAGTTCACACCCTTGGTGATTCTGACATCCAAAAAGGAAATTGATGATAAATCGATTTCCGAGGTAAAGTGCAACCCAATATGGTTTACATTCAATTTTACCATGAAGGATTGAAAGTCCTCGATAGTACCTGTCCAAAGAAGCAGAATATCATCGATGTATCGTACCCATAAAGGGACAAATTGGGTCCAGGGTGACATTTCTTCGGAGAAAACCACAGTGTCCTCCCACCAGCCCAGGAGCAGGTTGGCATAAGTTGGCGCACACGGGCTGCCCATTGCAGTGCCCCTGAGCTGGTGAAAGAACCTGGAATCGAACAGGAAGTAGTTGTGTGTGAGTATAAATGATAACAACTGAATCACAAGATGATTATGGTTATTAAATTCACTGCTTCGTGTTTCCAAGTAGAATTTAACTGCAGACAGTCCCTTTGAATGAGGTATCGAGGTGTATAATGCTTCGACGTCAATGGACGCAAGAAAGGTGTTTGGCTCCACCTGTAAGCCTTCTATTCTGCTCAGAAGGTCAGTGGTGTCTCTAAGATAGGATGGCAGACAATGCAAAAAAGGGCGTAGAACCGTATCAATGTATGTGCCTAGGTTTTGTGTCAGGTTGTCAACCCCTGACACAATGGGGCGGCCTCTTAGAGGGTCCACCCCCTTGTGAACCTTTGGCAGACAGTAGAACGTTGCTATCCTAGGGGATGGGGGAAATAGGTATTCAAATTCCCAAATTCAATTGCCAAAATAGCAATACCCTGAATCTGGTGTCCCAGCTGTTGCAGGCCAGGTTTCATAGTGTCCGCCAAAACATATATTTTGTTCTGGGGTGAAATTAATCTGCCAAAATAGCAATACCCTGAATCTGGTGTCCCAGCTGTTGCAGGCCAGGTTTCATAGTGTCCGCCAAAACATATATTTTGTTCTGGGGTGTAATTCACTTGCCAAAATAGCAATAGCCTAAATCTGGTGTCCCAGCTGTTGCAGGCCACATTTCATAGTGTCTGCCAAAACATATATTTTGTTCTGGGGTGAAATTAATTTGCCAAAATAGCAATACCCTGAATCTGGTGTCCCAGCTGTTGCAGGCCAGGTTTCATAGTGTCCGCCAAAACATATATTTTGTTCTGGGGTGTAATTCACTTGCCAAAATAGCAATACCCTGAATCTGGTGTCCCAGCTGTTGCAGGCCAGGTTTCATAGTGTCTGCCAAAACATATATTTTGTTCTGGGGTGAAATTAATCTGCCAAAATAGCAATACCCTGAATCTGGTGTCCCAGCTGTTGCAGGCCAGGTTTCATAGTGTCCGCCAAAACATATATTTTGTTCTGGGGTGAAATTCACTTACCAAAATAGTAATACCCTGAATCTGGTGTCCCAGCTGTTGCAGGCCAGGTTTCATAGTGTCCACCAAAACATATATTTTGTTCTGGGGTGAAACTAATTTGCCAAAATAGCAATACCCTGAATCTGGTGTCCCAGCTGTTGCAGGCCAGGTTTCATAGTGTCCGCCAAAACATATATTTTGTTCTGGGGTGAAATTAATCTGCCAAAATAGCAATACCCTGAATCTGGTGTCGCAGCTGTTGCAGGCAAGGTTTCATAGTGTCCGCCAAAACATATATTTTGTTCTGGGGTGAAATTAATTTGCCAAACAGAGGATGTGCCACCGACACCACCACCTGCGTCACCGAGCATCTCCACCATGTCACACGGCAGCGTTCAGCTCTCCATCTCACAAACCTTGGAGAGAAAGCGTAATTCTCCACCTAGCCACCCTCGAGCCCTGGGCCTGAATGCCAGCATTTCTAAACTACTGGCCTTTGAAAAGCTGTCATTCAGGCTGGTGGACACAGACAGCTTCAAACAGCTGATGTCCATGGCTGTCCCACAGTATGTTGTTCCCAGCCACCACTACTTCTCCAAGCCGTGCCTTCCCTGCACAACCAAGTATCCGATAAAATCAAGTGTGCACTGGGCAACGCCATCTGTGGCAAGTTCCACCTAACCACAGATACGTGGACCAGTAAGCATGGCCAGGGATGCTATATCTCCCTAACTGCACACTGGGTAAATGTAGTGGCGGCTGGGCCGCAGGCGGAGAGTTCTTTGGTGCACGTCCTTCCGCCGCCAAGGATCGCAGGGCATCATTCTTTGCCTCCTGTAGCCTCCTCCTCCTCTGCTTCCACCAGCTCATCCAGTCAGCCACACACCTTCACCACCAACTTCAGCACAGCCCGAGGTAAACGTCAGCAGGCCATTCTGAAACTCATATGTTCCGGGGACAGGCCCCACACCGCGCAGGAGTTGTGGCGGGGTATTGAACAACAGACCGACAAGTGGTTTCTGCCGGTGGGCCTCAAGCCCGGCCTGGTGGTGTGCGATAATGGGCAAAATCTTGTCGCAGCTCTGGGACTAGCCGGTTTGACGCACATCCCTTGCCTAGCGCATGTGCTGAATTTGGTGGTGCAGAAGTTCATTCACAACTACCCCGACATGTCAGAGCTGCTGCATAAAGTGAGGGCCGTCTGTGCGCGCTTCCGGCGTTCACATTCTGCCGCTGCTCGCCTGTCTGCGCTACAGCGGAACTTCGGCCTTCCCGCTCACCACCTCATATGTGACGTGCCCACCAGGTGGAACTCCACCTTGCACATGCTGGAGAGACTGTGCGAGCAGCAGCAGGCCATAGTGGAGTTTCAGCTGCAGCACGCACGCGTCAGTCGCACTGCGGAACAGCACCACTTCACCACCAATGATTGGGCCTCCATGCGAGACCTGTGTGCCCTGTTGCGCTGTTTCGAGTACTCCACCAACATGGCCAGTGGCGATGACACCGTTATAAGCGTTACAATACCACTTCTATGTCTCCTTGAGAAAATGCTTAGGGCAATGATGGAAGAGGAAGTGGCCCAGGAGGAGGAGGAGAAGGAGGATGAGGGGTCATTTTTAGCACTTTCAGGCCAGTCTGTTAGAAGTGGCTCAGAGGGAGGTTTTTTGCAACAGCAGAGGCCAGGTACAAATGTGGCCAGCCAGGGCCCACTACTGGAGGACGAGGAGGATGAGGAGGAGGTGGAGGAGGATGAGGATGAAGCAGGTTCACAGCGGGGTGGCACCCGACACAGCTCAGGCCCATCACTGGTGCGTAGCTGGGGGGATACAGAGGACGATGACGATACGCCTCCCACAGAGGACAGCTTGTCCTTACTTCTGGGGAGCCTGGCACACATGAGCGACTACATGCTGCAGTGCCTGCGCAACGACAGCAGAGTTGCCCACATTTTAACGTGTGCAGACTACTGAGTTGCCACCCTGCTGGATCCCCGGTACAAAGACAATGTGCCCACCTTACTGCACTAGAGCGTGATAGGAAGATGCGCGAGTACAAGCGCACGCTGGTAGACGCGCTCCTGAGAGCATTCCCAAATGTCACAGGGGAACAGGTGGAAGCCCAAGGCCAAGGCAGAGGAGGAGCAAGAGGTCACCAACGCAGCTGTGTCACGGCCAGCTCCTCTGAGGGCAGGGTTAGCATGGCAGAAATGTGGAAAAGTTTTGTCTCCACGCCACAGCTAACTGCACCACCACCTGATACGGAACGTGTTAGCAGGAGGCAGCATTACACTAACATGGTTGAACAGTACGTCTGCACACCCCTCCACGTACTGACTGATGGTTCGGCCCCATTCAACTTCTGGGTCTCCAAATTGTCCACGTAGCCAGAGTTTGCATTTTATGCCTTGGAGGTGCTGGCCAGCGTTTTGTCTGAACGTGTATTAAGCACGGCAGGGGGCTTCATTACTGACAAACGCATAAAAATGAACCAGGCATGGATCCCATAGGACCTGTCCCTCCCTTGTGCAGAATAGACATTTATAACAGCCTGCCCCTCGACCATGTATTCTTGTACTCCGGGGGCACTTCTTTATTGAATCCTCATTTTTTTTAACTTTACCATGATCTTGCGGTGCAACCCAAAGTTGAATGAACCTCTCCTAAGAGGGCCTGGGGCTATCCATAGTATTCAGCATATTGGGCAGACTAGATGGGCCAAATGGTTCTTATCTGCTGACACATTCTATGTTTCTATGTTCTATGTTTCCTCTGTCTGGGTGTTGGGGCCGAAATAACTGAAAGTGGCCTTCTCCGGTGGTGGTTGATATGACGCATGATTCCTTGCTGTGGGACCTTTCTCCTCTGTCTGGGTGCTGGGCCGAAATAACTGGGAGTGGCCTTCTCTGGTGGTGGTTGATATGACGCATGATTCCTTGCTGTGGGACCTCTCTCCTCTGTCTGGGTGCTGGGCCGAAATAACTGAGAGTGGCCTTCTCCGGTGGTGGTTGATATGACGCATGATTCCTTGCTGTGGGACCTCTCTCCTCTGTCTGGGTGCTGGGCCGAAATAACTGAGAGTGGCCTTCTCCAGTGGTGTGTGATATGACGCCTTATTCCTTGCTGTGAGACCTCTCTCCTCTGTCTGGGTGCTGGGCCAAAATAACTTAGAGTGGCCTTCTCCGGTTGTGGTTGATATGACGCATGATTCCTTGCTGTGGGACCTCTCTCCTCTGTCTGGGTGCTGGGCCGAAATAACTGAGAGTGGCCTTCTCTGGTGGTGGTTGATATGACGCATGATTCCTTGCTGTGGGACCTCTCTCCTCTGTCTGGGTGCTGGGCCAAAATAACTGAAAGTGGCCTTCTCCAGTGTTGAGTGATATGACGCATGATTCCTTGCAGTGGGACCTCTCTCCAATTTTTGTACTCCGGGGGCACTTCTTTATTGAATCCTCATTTTTTTTAACTTTACCATGATCTTGCGGTGCAACCCAAAGTTGAATGAACCTCTCCTAAGAGGGCCTGGGGCTATCCATAGTATTCAGCATATTGGGCAGACTAGATGGGCCAAATGGTTCTTATCTGCTGACACATTCTATGTTTCTATGTTCTATGTTTCCTCTGTCTGGGTGTTAGGGCCGAAATAACTGAAAGTGGCCTTCTCCGGTGGTGGTTGATATGACGCATGATTCCTTGCTGTGGGACCTCTCTCTCTGTCTGGGTGCTGGGCCGAAATAACTGAGAGTGGCCTTCTCCGGTGGTGGTTGATATGACACATGATTCCTTGCTGTGGGACCTCTCCTCTGTCTGGGTGCTGGGCCGAAATAACTGAGAGTGGCCTTCTGCGGTGGTGGTTGATATGACACATGATTCCTTGCTGTGGGACCTTTCTCCTCTGTCTGGGTGCTGGGCCGAAATAACTGGGAGTGGCCTTCTCTGGTGGTGGTTGATATGACGCATGATTCCTTGCTGTGGGACCTCTCTCCTCTGTCTGGGTGCTGGGCCGAAATAACTGAGAGTGGCCTTCTCCGGTGGTGGTTGATATGACGCATGATTCCTTGCTGTGGGACCTCTCTCCTCTGTCTGGGTGCTGGGCCGAAATAACTGAGAGTGGCCTTCTCCAGTGGTGTGTGATATGACGCCTTATTCCTTGCTGTGGGACCTCTCTCCTCTGTCTGGGTGCTGGGCCGAAATAACTGAGAGTGGCCTTCTCCGGTGGTGGTTGATATGACGCATGATTCCTTGCTGTGGGACCTCTCTCCTCTGTCTGGGTGCTGGGCCAAAATAACTGAGAGTGGCCTTCTCTGGTGGTGGTTGATATGACGCATGATTCCTTGCTGTGGGACCTCTATCCTCTGTCTGGGTGCTGGGCCAAAATAACTGAGAGTGGCCTTCTCCGGTGGTGGTTGATATGACGCATGATTCCTTGCTGTGGGACCTCTCTCCTCTGTCTGGGTGCTGGGCCAAAATAACTGAGAGTGGCCTTCTCCGGTGGTGGTTGATATGACGCATGATTCCTTGCTGTGGGACCTCTCTCCTCTGTCTGGGTGCTGGGCCGAAATAACTGAGAGTGGCCTTCTCTGGTGGTGGTTGATATGACGCATGATTCCTTGCTGTGGGACCTCTCTCCTCTGTCTGGGTGCTGGGCCAAAATAACTGAAAGTGGCCTTCTCCAGTGTTGAGTGATATGACGCATGATTCCTTGCAGTGGGACCTCTCTCCAATTTTTGTACTCCGGGGCACTTCTTTATTGAATCCTCATTTTTTTAACTTTACCATGATCTTGCGGTGCAACCCAAAGTTGAATGAACCTCTCCTAAGAGGGCCTGGGGCTATCCATAGTATTCAGCATATTGGGCAGACTAGATGGGCCAAATGGTTCTTATCTGCTGACACATTCTATGTTTCTATGTTCTATGTTTCCTCTGTCTGGGTGTTGGGGCCGAAATAGCTGAAAGTGGCCTTCTCCGGTGGTGGTTGATATGACGCATGATTCCTTGCTGTGGGACCTCTCTCCTCTGTCTGGGTGCTGGGCCGAAATAACTGAGAGTGGCCTTCTCCGGTGGTGGTTGATATGACACATGATTCCTTGCTGTGGGACCTCTCTCCTCTGTCTGGGTGCTGGGCCGAAATAACTGAGAGTGGCCTTCTCCGGTGGTGGTTGATATGACACATGATTCCTTGCTGTGGGACCTTTCTCCTCTGTCTGGGTGCTGGGCCGAAATAACTGGGAGTGGCCTTCTCTGGTGGTGGTTGATATGACGCATGATTCCTTTCTGTGGGACCTCTCTCCTCTGTCTGGGTGCTGGGCCGAAATAACTGAGAGTGGCCTTCTCCGGTGGTGGTTGATATGACGCATGATTCCTTGCTGTGGGACCTCTCTCCTCTGTCTGGGTGCTGGGCCGAAATAACTGAGAGTGGCCTTCTCCAGTGGTGTGTGATATGACGCCTTATTCCTTGCTGTGGGACCTCTCTCCTCTGTCTGGGTGCTGGGCCGAAATAACTGAGAGTGGCCTTCTCTGGTGGTGGTTGATATGACGCATGATTCCTTGCTGTGGGACCTCTCTCCTCTGTCTGGGTGCTGGGCCAAAATAACTGAGAGTGGCCTTCTCTGGTGGTGGTTGATATGACGCATGATTCCTTGCTGTGGGACCTCTATCCTCTGTCTGGGTGCTGGGCCAAAATAACTGAGAGTGGCCTTCTCCGGTGGTGGTTGATATGACGCATGATTCCTTGCTGTGGGACCTCTCTCCTCTGTCTGGGTGCTGGGCCAAACTAACTGAGAGTGGCCTTCTCCGGTGGTGGTTGATATGACGCATGATTCCTTGCTGTGGGACCTCTCTCCTCTGTCTGGGTGCTGGGCCGAAATAACTGAGAGTGGCCTTCTCTGGTGGTGGTTGATATGACGCATGATTCCTTGCTGTGGGACCTCTCTCCTCTGTCTGGGTGCTGGGCCAAAATAACTGAAAGTGGCCTTCTCCAGTGTTGAGTGATATGACGCATGATTCCTTGCAGTGGGACCTCTCTCCAATTTTTATCAGTTAAATTTTATTTATTTTATTTCAATTCATTTCCCTATCACATTTGTTTGCAGGGGATTTACCTACATTTTGCTGCCTTTGGCAGCCCTCTAGCCCGTTCCTGGACTATTTTACAGCCTTTTTAGTGCCTAAAAGTTCGGGTCCCCATTGACTTCAATGGGGTTCGGGTTCGGGATAAAGTTCGGGTCGAGTTCAGATCCCGAACCCGAACATTTTCTGGAAGTTCGGCCGAACTTCTCGAACCCGAACATCCTGGTTTTCGCTCATCTCTAATCCAGAGGCCATGTTTGATCCATCCACCATGTTCGCCAACTGGTTTTAATACTAATCATTTTAAAAGCCTATTCTCAGGATAGGCCATCACTAGATGATCTGTTAGGGTTGGATACTTACACCCCTGCCAATCAGCTATAGGAGCTGAAGCTCATCAATATTGTAGTGGGGGTCCCATTGAAATTGGTACCAGAGCTATTCAAAACAGCTAACTATTGGGGGAGTGGGGTGTCTGACCCACGACAATCAGCTACTGATGGCCTATCCTGAAGAAATACAGTAGGTGTAGGTCTCGTCATAAATTAGGAACTGTTTGTGTGCCTAAGCTGGATTACATTTTGATTATCAATTATGCCCCCACCACTTTCCCTTTTCAGAAGGCAGAAAAGGCAGCATATAAATACAACATGCACCTACATTTGGCCGCAATGGCATTCAAAAATTTGCAAACCATGGGCTTGCAACTTTTTTAAGGTAGTTTCTGGTGTAGGGGATCATAAGTCACTTAGTCCCTTAACATTTGTTTCAGACTATTACTGTGAACAATATCATTACTCTTCGAAATGGAATACAATGAAACATAAAATACAGCTAGTAATTTAATTTACCCAAAACATGCAAGAACACAAATTAATCTGAACACATGCTTTTATAACGTATCTTGTTGGTAAATAATATAAAAGGTTAGATTTTGATATTCTCAAAAATATTTTAAGAATATATTAGAGTGAGCCTTCAACGAAATTACAGAATTAAGTTTTGCATTCTGTAAAAGGATCTTGTAAATTCCTATCAAAGATCTAAAAATCGAAAATAAATCTAAAATGAATAAATAACAATAATTTAATCATCTTTATAGTAAAAGTGATATCAATATAACATATGCAATATATATATAGGCATTTTGTCCCTAAAGTATACAGACCTTGACAAGAAGCACTACACATTCAGAATGAAAGGCAACTGTGATATACATTTTGCTGGAGGCAATACCTCAAGGCTTATAAAGTACGATATTAGTCCTGTTAGAGCTGAATTTAATCTGTGTTCGGTTGCAACCTCCTTAGTAGTATTCACAAACCCTTCTGATTATTGTGTTTAATTCCAAATATGAAAGAATACTGATAAATCATTGACCTTACTTTCTGGGGAGCGGAATAGTTTGATTAGTTGCAACTTGCATGGATACCAATACAACCACTTATGTTAACTAGTGTTAATCGAGCACCCAAGTGCTCGGGTGCTCGGGCCGAACACATCGGGATGCTCAGGTACTCTACAGAGCACCCGAGTATAATAGAAATCAATGGTAGAACCCGAACATTAAACCAGGGACCCCCTGCTCTGAGGAGGGGAGGGTGCCTGGCTCATAGGAAAAGGTCAGAAACTGATGGAAACACCACCGAAATGCTTCGGGAACAGCATGGGGAGGATGTCTGGATGCATCTTGGACTTCCAGGTTGCTGCTGGAAACAATGTTGTCCGAGTAGTATGCCGCTTTTAGAGACTGACAATAATACGCACAAAACCAAAGATAAAATCGTTTTTAGAGGAAATATTTGCTAGCAGACATTCTTTCCTGTATATTTACTTGTATATAAAGTAAAAGTGCTGCCAAAAATTACAAGGAAGAGGCACTCCGATACAACCTCTATATAACATAAAGGAGGGCCTCGTTCACTTTGTGGTACAAAAGTGAAAGGGCTGCCAAAAATTTCAAGGAATCGGCAGTCCAATACACCCTTTGTTACACATAAATGAG
Source organism: Bufotes viridis (assembly GCA_033119425.1). Lineage (NCBI taxonomy): Eukaryota > Metazoa > Chordata > Amphibia > Anura > Bufonidae > Bufotes > Bufotes viridis. The sequence continues at coordinate 143,341,361 of CM065590.1, read as the reverse complement.
GGCATCATACAGACTCTTGAAAAAATTATGATTGATGGCCTGCTGGTGAATGTCAAAAACAGTTGAAGCAATGGGCTGCTGATCTGACCATCTAAAACAATAGGGGCGAGGGCCTGAAGCTGAACTTACCCTCTAAAACAATAGGGGTGAGGGTCTGCTGGTGAGCAGACCCTCTAAAAGATTGTAGGTGAGGGCCTGCTGTTGAGCTGACCCTCTAAAAGGTTGTAGGTGAGGGGCTGCAGGTGAGCTGACCCTGTAAAACATTATATGTGATGACCTGCAGGTGAGCTGTTCCTGTAAAAGAGTGTAGGTGAGGGCTTGCTGGTCAGCTGACCCTCTAAAAGGTTGTAGGTGAGGGCTTTCAGGTGAGCTGACCCTGTAAAACATTATATGCAAGGGCCTGCAGGTGAGCTGACCCTGTAAAATAATGTAGGTGAGGGCCTGCTGATGAGCTGACCCTCTAAAAGGTTGTAGGTGAGGGCCTGCTGGTGAGCTGACGTTCTAAAAATTATATGTGAGGGCTTGCAGGTGAGATGACCCTGTAAAACATTATATGTGAGGGCCTGCAGATGAGCTGACCCTGTAAAACCTTATATGCGAGGGCCTGCAGGTTAGCTGACCCTGTAAAAGATTGTAGGTGAGGGCCTGCTGGTGAGCTGACCCTCTAAAAGGTTGTAGGTGAGGGCCTGCAGGTGAGCTGACCCTGTAAAACATTATATGCGAGGGCCTTGGCTACTGAGACTGGACTTGGTGGAAGACAGGTGCTTAACCGACTGGAAGCATTATCTACTGCAATCCAACCGACCACCTGGTCACACTGGTCTGACTTCAAGAGTGGTGTCCTGCGCAGCCCTGCAAACTGGGACATGAAGCTAGGTATAGTGGATGATTGTTTTTCTTGTGCTCTGGCAGCAGGCACAGTTTCAACGTGCCCAGGGCCATGGCCTCTGTGTGCACCATCAGCATCACGGCCACTTCCCCGTCCCTTACTGCTCGCCTTCATCATATTAAATGTTATATAGGCTTGAAAGTATGTCACACATACAGTAGCGTACAGTAGTGCTGGATTTGGTCGTGTATGCGCAATAAAATTTAAAAAGGTATTTGGGATGTGGAAACGTCACACAGGAGATATCCTGCAGATAATGTCAATGCTATCACCAGCAGCTAACAAAAAATTACAGGGAATGTCACAGGTATTTGGGATGAGGAAATGTTATACAGGAGAGGTACCACCGGTAATGTCACTGTCCGCAGCGTCTACAGAAAAAGTACACTGTATGTAACAGATAAAAATTTTGAGGGTACACGTTACACTGAAGATGTTGTACTGGTAATATCACTGTCAGAAGCGGACACCGTCTATTGAAAAAGTACACTGTATTTCACAGATAAATATGTTAAGTGCGCACAATACACAGCAGATGTGGCACTGGTAATTTCACTGTCAGAAGCGGACACCGTCTATTGAAAAAGTACACGGTATGTCACAGATAAATTTTTTCTGCAGCGGACACCGTCTACGGAAAAAGTTCACTGGATGTCACAGATATTTTTGGGATGCGCACACTTTACACAGGAGATGTTGCGCAGCTAATTTAACTGTCCGCAGCGGACACCGTCTAAGAAAAAAGTACACTGGATGTCACAGATATTTTTTGGATGCACACACTTCAAATAGAAGATGTGGCGCAGATAATTTAACTATCCACAGTGGACACCGTTTACGGAAAAAGTACACTGGATGTCACAGATATTTTTTGGGATGCGCACACTACACAGGAGATGTGGCAACAATAGTCCTTAAAAACACTTTTGGGTCTGTAAAGTTTTAGCAATTTAGTGCAGGTTGTGCTAAAAATAAATATTGCTGCAGCCAAACACAATAATCCTTAAAAGGACTTTTGGGTCTCTGAAAAGTTTTTCTAAAAAAAATAGTCCAATGTCACTACCTACACTGTCTGTCCCTTCATATGCACAGTGCTCCCTGTCTAACACTGAGCTGAACAAGCACCATCGGGTGCTATATAGTTCCAGCCAGGCAATCACTGTAATGCCAGTAAACAATATGGCTACGGCATTACAGTGTGGGCAATAATTACATGCACGTTTATTGGCTGCGTAGCAGGGAGGAAACTGGTGTTCGGCCAAGCATGTTAGCTTAACACTAATGTTAACCCCCTAGTGGCCACCAATAAACTTTTTTTGGTGGCCCAGTCTAAGCGCTGCACTGGGCTCCCATCTCCCATGGTCTGGGGACAGGGCTGTAACATAGCATGGCCATCCAGACTTGGAGGAGAGGTCCGCTGCGGACTACTCTAGGAATGCAACTACCGATGATGACAGTAGGGTGGCAGCACATGTTGCAAGAGTTCAGGGGCATGCACAAGAGATGAAGAGGATGACAGTAGGGTGGCAGCACATGTTGCGAGAGGTCAGGGACGCGCAAAAGAGGCGAGGAGGATGACACACATGATGACCATTAGTACAGAATTAAATATCAGTGACGATAAGTAGATATCTTCTGTTAGGTGAACTTTATTGATAAGTGCGGCATAGATGTGACGTTTCGGCCTAGTTGGCCTTTCTCAAACTAAGGCACAAACAGATAATATATACAGTACGTTTGGAAATGTAATGTGACCGGTTGTAGTAGATTATTATGATGTGAGTTGGATTTGTGCTGGCAAATTTGATCGCTAATTTTTTGAGTAGTTTCCCCTATGTAGATCATACCGCACAGACATTTGAGAGCATAAACCACATAGCTTGAATTGCAAATAAAGAAACCATTAATCCTAAAAGGTTTACCTAATTGAGGGTGGTAGATAGAAGGTCCTTTCTAAACATTGGAACACTGAAAGCAATGTAAGCAAGGGAATTTTCCCCTATGTTGTGTATGTAGGAGGGTTTGCCTAGGAACATATCTTAAAGGTCCAATATCCGCTCTAAATAATAGATCCTTCAAGTTTTGACTACGACGGGTGCAGGACAATATTGGGTTCTGAAACTCCTCTACGCTTGGATACGCTTTCCGTAGTAATGGCCAATGGGATCTAATGCTATTCAGTATTTTGTTGGCTGCTGGGTGAAAGGTATGTGCGAAGGCTAAGCGTTTAGTATTCGGACGGACTGAAGAGGTGGGTTGGTCGGCTATTTCTATGGATTGCAACTGGTATCCCCTATCCAAGAATCTCTCCTGCATTTCCCTAAGTCTCATCTGACGTGTTGGTGAGGTTTTAACTATTCGTTTTACTCTAGTATATTGAGGTTGTTCCTATCGGTCGGTTTGAGATATAGGTCAGTGACGAGGGTGCCCGTAGATGATCTCATACCTGTCGTATCTAGGAAATGGATGGTGTCAGAATGGTATTGGATGGTAAATTGAAGCTCAGGATAAACCGAGTTCAGAAATATATGAAAAGATAGAAGTAACTTAACGGAGCCTTCCCAGATGCAAAATATATTGTCTATATAGCGTTTCCATGTATTGACATGTCGCCTGAAATCAG